>WBMW01003703.1:1230461-1275148 GCA_013396635.1 Penelope pileata | reverse complement strand
GGCCGCCGGCCCCGCTCTCCGCCCGGTGCCCGTTTCCCTGTCACCCCGCTCCGTGACACTGCGCGGGGCCGCGGCCGCGCATCTCTACTCCCCCCGGTTCCCCCCCGTGGATGCGCAGTCCCGGCCCGGCGGCTGCGTGGCTCCGCGCATCGCTCCGCACCGCTCCGCGGGGGGCGGGCAGCGCTGCGGGAGCGCCTTAAAGCGAAACGCCAAAGTTGGCCGCCTCCCTCCTCCCGGCGCGGGGCCGGAGGTATTTTCGGTGTCACGCAGGGATAGGGCGGCCTGAGGAAGGCTCTCCTCGGCGGTGGCAGCGCTCCAGCGCCGGTTTTTCGCCCGGGGAGAGCCGCGTCTCCCCTCCGCGCTCCGTCCCTCGGAGCCCCACGGCGCGGCGATGCCGTAGGGCTGCTGCGGGGCGGGGGGGCAGCGGGCAGCGGCGAGAGCGCACCCACCGGGCGCTGACTTTCACTTTCAAGGGAATCAAGCTGTCCCTCTGCCCCGCGGCCAGTTCGCGGCTGCAGCTCTCGGGCAGCGGCACGCAGGTGCGTACGGCTCCGGCCCGGCTCCGCTCGCTGCCGCCGCGGGGGCTTCGCCTGCGCTGCATCGCGACGCCAAGGAGCGCTCCGCGGGCTCCGAGCAACGCTCCTCGGGGCTTTTTTTTATTTTTATTTTTTTATTTTTTTTATTTCTCAGCCGCCCCGTTCCCCTATTTTATAATTACATAAAGGTGGGTGTGGCTAAAACGAAAGCAGCGAGCAATCGGCTATCAATCGGGAGCCCGTGCAGAGCGGCTTTTCCTTTCTCAACCCCGGCGCGCTCCTCGCTCGGAGGAGAAAAATCGCCCGGCTTCCGCGGACCCCTGGGGAAGCGCCTGCATTTTTCACCTTCGTTAAAACGTCAAACATTAACCGGATCCCCTGGCCCCGGCGCGGGTCGCGTTCGGAGGAAATATCGAATGAACTTGGAGGGCTGAACGGGCGGATTTGCACCGTATCCATAAGTGAAAGTTAAAGCTCTGTGCCCCAGAGCGCGTTTTTTCGGAACACCGTGCAGTGCGTGCACGGGCTTTATTTATTTATATATTTTTAAAATATTTTTTCCCAGCTTTCTCCTTTATCGCAATCGCTGGGAAAAACATCAAAACAGGCAGCAGTAACCCTCTGATTTTTTAATAATTTTTTTATTAATTTTTAAAGAGCCCCGTACCGGAAAAAAAAAACAAAACCGCCGAGTTTGCGAGAGGTGCCCTCTCTCCTGAGAGATGTGAACCTCCCGGAGCGTGGAGCAGAGCTGGGGGATGTTTCCTTTCCAGACCCAGCAGCAACGTGGGAATGCAGGGAGGGGTGGGTGGTGGGTGTGTGTGCAGCTCAGGGCTGTGCCACGCAGCTTTGGGGACGAGCTCCCTGGCAAGGTGTGCGAGGTGCTTTCTCCACGCTTTTTTTTGGCTCAGCTGGAACTGGGGGCTCGTGGCCACGCCATCCAAAATGCAGTGTTACCAGAGGGGTTGTGCTGCTGAGCTGGAGGCTTTCTTTGGGTGATGCCCTGTGCGGTGCGGTACCTGCGTGCCGGGGATGCAGGGCTCATCCCTCCTGGGCACCTCCAGCCACCGCAGCAGGTGGACCAGCACTTCTGTCCCAGCACGCTGCCTGCCAGCAGCCACCCAGCAGCGCTGCCCCGATGGGAACTTGCTCGTTTCTCTCTGCATCGGGACCCAGCGAACTACTGAGCACGCAGAGGACAGCAGGGGAGGTCACCGCTGGGCTCTGCACCCTCGCTGCAGATACTTTGTTTCGAAGATAGTCATCCCCATGTAAGCAAAGGGCCCTCCAAGTCATCCCGGTAGTTGACATGTAGCACGAGTTGTGGAGGTGGAAACCTCTGGGGTGTTTCTGAGCGCCTGGGAAGGAAACGAGGAGTGAAACTGGGGGAGCCCGGCTACACGCAGGGAACTGTTTTTGAGTTGTTTTTTTTTTTTAAATAAAAATAACACTGTGTACACACACAAGCCTTCCACAGATGCTGTGTGTGTGTATATAAATATATAAACATATATACATCTGAATCCACACCTATATCCAGATTCTAAACACTTAACATCTAACACTGGAACCCGATATCAAAAATTATGATTTTTTTTTTCTCTTCCCAAAAACAGAGGGAAAACGTTCCTTGAGCAGGCCACCCCAGCTCCTCGTGCACAAACTCTTTTGTGCCTCTCCTGACACAGCTTTTTTTTCTTTCTTTTTCTTTTTTTTTTTTTTAAAGCAGGACTCATAGTGTACTTTAAAGGCTACAGAAAACAGGGATGTGCCCCAAAATCAGAAGGGGGCATCAGGCGGGGGGAGATGCGTGGCCCCAGGTTTCCGATAACTTTTTTTTTTTTTTTTTTCCCTGCTCGGTGCAAACGTTGCTTTGCTGTTTTATTTATTTATTTAGTGAGTCACTGGCAGGAGCTGTGCAGGATTTGTAGGTGACTGGTGTGGTAATGCACAACGAGCCGGAGAAGTTCCGTTGGAAAAGGAATCGAGTTGAGTTGGTTTTTTTTTTTTTTTGGATGTTTTTTTTTTTTAATTTGGAAAAGACCATCATTTTGGATGCTGGACAATTTCAGAAGCGGACCCAACGAGTTAGGTATAAAAATCCCTGCCCACGTTTATCGGGGTGTAAGGGCTGTGTCTGCGCCGGATTTTTTTAACCCTTTCCAGCATGGTTTGAAACCAGTCTGGTTTTGCTGTGAGGGGCTCTGGGCTGGGGGTGCCCACGGTGCTGCTGATGGCATCAGGACGGGCAGCAGCTCTGCCCTGGGCTCCGGGTGCTGCTGGGTGCTGCAGGGCTGGGGCACAACACAGCCCCAGCTCCCCTGCAGCCAACACTTAAACGCTTCAGCAGTTTTTCACTTCAATATTAACATCTAATTGTATTTTAGTAATCACTTAAAAAAAAAAAAAAAAAGTTATTTGTAGGTGAATCCTGAGTTTAATTACATGAATTCTAAGCACTCCTTCCTATCTCGGCAGTGCACAGCTGCCAGGGTGTAAGGATGGCCTCGCATGCACACACACACACGTTCATTGCCACATCCACACAACAGCAGAAAAGGCAAATTACATACATTGAGCTTTTATTTTGCTCAAAGTTTCCCAGCACATCTCCTAAAAGTGGAGATGATATTGTTACATTGCTGAAAACTGAAAAATAGCTGTGACTTGCAGTGATCGTTGTTCATGCCTGAAGGAAACCACTGTTAGGAGTGGGGGGGGGAGAAAAGTGACTATTTAGTTTGTTTTCAGAAACTGTAATGAGTGTATCCACAGTAAATAGATTATTAATAAACTTTTCAACGTGGGATCCCATCACAGCTAATTATTTTATTTAGCATGAGCTAAAACTCCCGTGGAGATCTCAACTGGGAAAAAGATGATTACACCCAGAGCAGGGCAGGGGCTTGGGTGCTCAGAGAAGGTGCTTTTCTGCTTTTTCTGGTTTCAGTATTATCTTTGAGAATGTTACATCTTAATGTAAACAAGGGGGGGGAATTTTGAGAAGCGTTTTTGTGTTTCTGTTTTAAAAACATAAACTTGGTTTTTTTTTTCTTTTTTTTTTTTTTAAAAAAAAAGGTGAAGTAGATAATGTGTAGAATACATGAAAATAAAGAGAAATTCCTTTTTCTTGTTAAAGCAGAGTGCTTATCACAGCTCTGTAGCCATGGGGAATTTTTTTTATATTTTTCTGGACTATGATTAAAGTATAAAGAGCAAAATTATGGCAACACTTGTAAGCAGGTGACCTGAGCTGGGCAGCTGCTGCTCATTTTTAGGCACTGGATGTGTCTTGTCGTGGTGTCTGCTGTGAAGAAAAGCCCAAATAAATTTAAGAATTGGGCTGTGTGAGCGCCCTGTTTCCTCCAGCAGATATTTGCTACAGTTATGGCCTCTATCGAGTTATATTTGGTTCTTACCTGAATGCTGTCATGGCCAATTTTATTTTTTTTTGCCTTCCCAGTAAGCTTTTAAATTTTTATTTTAGCTCTCAGAGAGTATTGCATGACTATCTCTATTCTGTCTCTTAAAGTAGCCAATATTCCCTCAACTACATTTTAACCAAGGCGGCAGTGGTGCTGCCTTGGAGAGAAGCAATTAAAGCTGCTTCAGGAAAAAAAGTTAATTCCTCCAGAGTCTCCATGCTCTGGGGAGTGGGGCAGCAGCAGGCAGACATCCACTGAGCACTTTCTGCTTACCTGTGTGCTGGGTGGAGGGAGAGGCAGGGAGAGGTTCTTCTCCTCTGCCCTCTCCCCCCCCCCCTTTTCTTTTTATTCTTCTCTTGCTTTCATGTTAAAACGCTGCAGGAAGAATGAAAGCAGAGCATGCTAATCTGATTTGTTTCAAGAGGCTTCTGATAATAAAGAGGCATATCACAGGTGTTCCTAATCAAGTCAGTTTGGTTTTATTTTATTTTATTTTTTAAAAAAAGTATCTTTAAAATTAGGATTTCCTGTAACACAGACAATGCGAGGGTCAACCTGCTGACCTCCATCGATGTTTGGGGATCAAGCATGAAACTGTGGGTGTTGGAAATATGTTATAATACATGACATTTTTATTGCAGGTTTCGACCTCTCAATAGAGAGCTGACTTGGGAGAACGGCTCAGTCCTGTGATTGAAAAACTCTGTCTGGAAGGTTGATGGAACAGGAGCATGGTATCTATTATATTAACATTTCTCTTATTACATGTGTTCTTTATTTTTTTTTTAAAAAAAAAAATGTATGTAGTGTAACTTGTTTGCTTTATTCAAAATAGGCCAGTTGTGCTGGGTTTGTTTAAGGATTTTTTGTTTGGTAAAATAATTCTTCTTTACACTCCTTCTGTAAAATTTTTAAAGAGAGAAGTAAAAGTATTCACACGAGCTGTCCTCAGAAGGAAACCAAGTGGCCAAAATACGTATAAAAAGCTGAGTTTGCAGCAGCCTTGATCATAGAAGGTCTATGAATTCCCCATATAGTATTGTTCTCATATTCTTGTATTGGGAATTACTCCAACTGAAATATTGCTAATCCAGAAACAAAGTATAGAGGATATAGTGTTTATTTTTAAGTAACTTTGTTTTTTTGTTGGGAGGGTGTGTTGAAGAAAAGCACAGAGAGCTAGCTGAGTGCATCTCACTGTAGTGTGCAAAATTTATTTTTCAGTGTATTAGGGAAACTAGTTTCTTGACAAGCTAAGAAGCAGGAAACGAGACAAAATGGTCTTCAGAGGCCTCTACCTGCAGCAAAATAGACAGAAATGTAATTTATGTGTTTGTCAGTAAAGAGCTTTTATATAGTAAAGCATCTTCTATGTAAAAATAATAAATATGGGCTAGCTACACTCATACTGCAAGTCCTGCTTTGCACTACAAGTACTAATTTGGCTGAAACTGAGAAATGCATTCAGAGTAATCATAACCTATCTGCTTGTGTATGAATAATCTTAACTAACCATTTATATAAACAATTGAAATTAAAATAGTAACTGTTCTCGGATTGAGTAAATTTGTTTAAATACTAAATGGAGCAGTAAAAACTGTAAAACTTTATCTTGAGCAAAATATATTACAGTGCAACAAATTTTATGAACATGTCGTGACTTTAGCAATTCCAGCTTTCAGCTGGAATCCAGTTTTTATCCTTAATCAAATCTGTCTGTCTTCAAGAAGACATTTTTTTCTTGCAGGAAGTAATTGTACCATAAAATCAGAGAAGTTTTAAAAAAGCAAAATTTGCGATGATCCCAGTAACTGCTAATTTCTGCTAACCAAATCCAGCGAAGTGTAAATTTCATCTTTCCTCAGTGCTGTGACTGGTGTCTTGTGTAAGTGAAGAACTGCTGGCTCTTGCCACTGCTACACCTCCTGTCACAGACGTGTTTGGGGCAGACATGTTCTGAATGTATTTTTCATGTCATGAAAACTGTGCTACGATTTTATGGGTAGTGGAGACCACATACAGGCAATTATCAGCTGAGAAACAAATTATCAGCACAGAAAGTGTAGGGATCTAGAGGAAAACAAGTGAAACAAGTCTGTAAAACTTTGCAATTTGTGATTACTGAATAGGTAATTTTTCGTTTTTTCCCTCTTTTTGTGATTAACAGTTGCAATAAAAGTATTTTTATTAATGCTGTTAGAGTACTTGGGTAGCATGTCTAATATGATCCCAGATAAATAAATATTTTACAGCCTGTCCAGAAACTCTGTTCTGAATGTAGTGCATATGGGTTTAGGTGTTGTGTGGTTTTGTGCTTGGCTTTTTTTTTTTTTTTTNGTTTTTTGTTTTGTTTTTTTTTTTTTTTTTTTTTTGTGGTTCTCTCAAAAATATAAGTATTTCACAGAACACCTCTTTGAATTTGTTCATTCTTTTTTTTATTTTTTTTTATTTTTTTTTCCCTGTACAAAAGCAATTACATTCTTGTTAATGAAAATCAGGATTATGTTGCAAGGCAAAGGTATCTAAGGCTCCCTTGTGACATATTTAAAAGGTGAAAGTTTGATGAAGTGTTCCTTGGGCTGACACAAGTTCAGATCTATTTCTCATAGATTCTTTTTCAGGAAAAAAAAATAGAATATCTGGTTCACAACTGTAAATCAAAGGATTTTTCAATTTAGGGCCTAAGCCCTGGAAACTTCTAAACACACAAGTAGCCCCAGTGACTCAGTTCCATGAATAAGGGTTTGCAGAATCATGTCATTAGATCCAAACTTGTTCTTTCAGTGAATAAAAGATATCAGAGCATTTTGAACTTTGAGACAAGTTAAATAATTTTTGTCGAGCCCAAAGAGGAGAGTTTTGCAGCAGTGCAGTTTTCAGCCCTACTTGTGTACAGCCTGAGCTGTCTCTCCAGAGTGCTGCAGTTGTCAGTTACCATTAGAATCCATTTTCCAAGTGCTGATTGGCTCTAGAACAGTTTTCTGCTGCAATTTGGCCTGCATTAATTTTGTTCTAGCCCTGGTCAGCGTGTTTGTTGCAGAGGTGGTCAGCGTGGCTGTGTCCTGCCCCAAAGAGTGGGTGAGAGTTGGAGGAGAGGTGTGGGGTGTGCTTTATTTTTTTACTCTCAGTTTCTGCTGTTGCAGTTTTTATTTAGAGAAACTCCCCTTGATTTTCTTCAAAATTAATCCTGAAATAAGGGCTGCAGTGCTGGCCCCTTAAAAGCTGTCGGTGTGGCTGTTGCAAATTGTATGCTTGACTTTGTGAACTGTTTTGCAATATCTAATTGTAATGAGCTGAGGAGATAAAAATGCACAGGCTTCTTTGCTGAAGTGCTTCCCACGTGTAACTTCTCGTGGCCACTTTTCCCGTTGGTAATATAGGTACACAGCTGAGGCTCTGCAGCCCTTGTTGACTGCATCATGATTTGATAGCTGGCTTTGCATGCTTATTGCTCATCTGAAAGAGCTGCTGCAGATATCTGTGTCAACTCATCAGTGCTTTCTTTAAGGACTTCTGCTGCTTTTCAAAGGCAACTTAAATCATTTTCCTGAAAGAGGTCTGTAGCTATAAGTGCTCCCCGTGCCTCGTTGTTACAACACATGTAAAATCAGACATTGTTTGAAAACCCTGTGATATCTTAGGCCAGGGCTGTTTTAAATTTTGAAATCTGAAAGAAGTGAATTTTCTGGATTTTGTTAGTTTTAACTAGATGCAGCCCTAACATTATTTTCAAATGGAGTTTTGTGTACTATTATTAGATTTAAACAAACATTAACTTTTATTATTAGGCTAGACATTTAATGAAACATCTACCCAACAAGGATTTGGGACTGGTGTACTTACACTTTAATTTTTCCTTGCCTGTTGATAAAGTGGTCCTGCAAAGCAACTGAAAAAGAGCAACAAGCGATATACAGATTCTTCAGGAAAAATAGTTAAAAAATGCTAATTGGCATATTTCAGTGCTTTTGCCTCTCACCCAAAGCCAGATGCACGAAAGGAGGCTGCTGCCTTCATTTATTTATTTATTTCAGCAAAAAGCAGTGCAGAGATCTGTGTAAACCCAGACACTGAAGCTGTGGATGGAGGAGGGAGAGGGAAATATAACTGGAGTTCTCCTAACTGTTGGGCTCCTGTGCCGGCGGCTTGTTAACCCCCCTGGGTCTGCACGGCTGCTCACACCCTGCCACGAAAAAGAGCATCCGTGGGGGTGTGATGGCTGATTCAGTAGTGCTCTTGAATAAGCCCCTCTTTCCAGCTCTGTCACTTCTGAATTGATTTTAAATGCATGGATATCCACAGCAGCTTTTTAATTCTAAATCTCTTGGAGGGGTTTTAGGTTTGGGGGTTTTTTTTGTGTTTTTTTTTTTTTTTTTTTTTTGAGAACTTTTTTTTTCTGTTACATTCTAAATTTTTACAGCAGTGTTTTGAGGAAAATTACTGCTTTTCAATAAAATAAGGTAATCAATTTAAGTCAATCAACTAAGATAATCAATTTAAAACAAAGAATCAGCATTATCTTTATTTTTCATCTGTACTCTACTTAAAAACCTTGGTAGTGTGCAAATGCCTCCAAAGTATTTACACCTTTCCATTACCCCAGTAAATGTTAAGAGCTTGTTTTTTATTTTCAGTGGGTGTACTCTGTTTTTTTTCATGAATTTTTTTTGATGCCTTCAAACAAAAAATTTTCATGATTTTATCCATCCACTTCTTAGTTGTTATGGAAAGTTTTTTTTTTTTTTTTTTTTTTCTTTTTTCCCTAGAAGAATATGGATTTAAGTATTGATATGAAAGTTAGAGTAAATATTTTGAAAATACTGTAATTTCAAGTTGGGAAGACCATAATCATGTTGAAAATGATAATTTCCTCCATCAAAATAGATATTTTGTTATGTAAGTCACTTCGATCTGTTGATAGTCCTGGGGAAGACAGGAATTCAGTGGATCTGAGAAATAAAAACATTTGATTTAGAATTTCTGTGCTGTCTGAGCAAGACGTTGGCTCAGTTGGGCAGGCAGACCCTGTGGTCTTGAGGGTGTTATCACTTGAGCTGGTCTGCAGACACTTGGCTTCCCCCTGCTAGAAGCTATGACACGTTTTACTCGAGATGAAGAATTAGGAAAGGAGGATGCTCCATCTGTTGTGAAACGTTGTAACAGCTCTAAGGAGGAAGCCTGCCTATAAATACATTCAGAAGTGTATTGCAGAGCAGAGTTCCCTGCCGTAAGTCTGACAGTCTCTTGCACAGGCAGACAAACCCCGTAGCGAAAGGAGTGGTCTTCTGCTGATGTGCTTGTGCTGATGCTCCCCAGAAGGTTTTCCCCAGCTTCTCAGGAGAAGGCAGAGTGATGCTTTCAGTGACAAGCGCAGCAGTTAACAAGCAGCAGTCCAATGTGTATTTTTCTTTGTCTGTTTTATAACCTGCCTCTGTTTCAGTTCTCGGGCAGAATGGCTGTTACTTCAGGGACTGCAGTTTGGTCTGACAGAGTCATTTTTTGTTTTGTTTTCTTAAACAAAGGTTCATGTGTTGATTTTCAGTGCTGTATGTGTGGATGTCAGTAATCTACCTGATATATAAGTGTTACCAAGGGTATGTTCTCTATACTTTAAGTCCTAAATTCGTTGCCTCTCTGATAAATTCAAGAGTAGAAAAAGCATAGTTTGAAATAAGCTCACAAGAAAATGCTTGGACTTTTCTTTCTGGAATTACCAGGTTTAAAATCTGGACTTTGTTTTGCTCAGTGCCTGTTTTGCATCCAGGTTTCGAGTGTAACTAGGAGATCCTTGAATCAGCAGTGAGAATAATTCCTTCTAGAGTATTACTGCTCGGGGGCTGGCTGCTGTTTTTACACCAGTAACTCCTCAGTTTGCACTGAAGTTTCGATTCTAGCTCTGTCACTGCCATTGCAGTGAATCTGGCTGTCAATACCATGCGTTTGTTTCAGAAATTTGGTGTTTTTGTGAAATTGCAAGGAAACTAAGGGAAATGCAACATACAACAATGTCCTTAAGTTCTCTCTTAAACTTATTGTCTTTAATTTTATCTCCCTATTTAGAAATGCAGATTTCCTCTTGCATTTTTGGTGTGTAGCACTCAGTTTGTCAATCTCTCCGTCTTCTGATGTGAAAATGATCCTTCAAAATGCTGTTCGCTTGTCTAAGTTTTATTTTTAGCTTAATATAACTTAAGTTGTTGACCCACTTTCCATTATGTAAAAACCTGAACAGAATTTGTCATTGAGGTAGGAATTCGCGAAGGCTGACACTAGAGGGCAATTCAAAGCCAGAGGCTGCCCCAGAGCAGTGCAGGGTGCCTGTGGCCTGTGGCTCAAAAAGAGGGAGCCCATGGAGACTTTCCTTGGGTTCCCCTCAGGGAAAAGCTAGTCTTGGTGATTACACCCCTGAATCTTTTCTTTGACTTGCTTTGCACACCCAGTAAATAACTTAAGGATATGTTTGAGTGCTCCTCTGCATGAGAAGGAGCTTAAGCCAGTTCCTATGTTTTGCTGCATTGTCAGTGAAGAGACCTCTCCTTGCCCAGCTTCTCCTCTCGTCACTCTCACCACTGTCAAGAAGGCATAATGTATTCAGTGGCCTTTTTTGGTTCGTCTGTTTGGTTTTAATTTGCTCTCATGTGCTACCCTGAGCCCTTGAGATGTTGTGTGAAAGATGCTGGGTTTGGGGAGGTGAGGTGACATGGCACTGAAACGTAAATGCCTTTTATTTTCAAGCAGCAAAGGAAATGGTGAGTAAGAAATATTCTGAATTTGCTGAGATGCATTAGTAGCTGAGAAATCAGGTCTTTCTGAACCAATTTTAACAAATCTGCAGTAATACTAATAGCCAGGAAAATGCTGCTAAGTTATGTGGGTCAAAAAGAAACTATACTGTTTATTTTTTATTTTTTTTTATTTTTTTTATGAATTTATAAGGCATCAGACAGGTAGATTGTGTCTGTAATTTGATCAAACAAAATATACCAAACGTAAAAATTCAGCTGAAGTCAGATGAGCAATCAAGTGCAGTACTCAGTATTTAAGTGTGGAGGAGTGATCATCTGTGTGTATTGTGCACGACTGAAACAATTTACATAACGGCACATTACATAATAAATGATAGTTTTCACAGGTTGCAATGTTCATTAGAGTCTACAGAACATCCTGAATGCTTGTAAATAGTAACCTGTAATGCAAAGGGTGATGTCATGGTTCTTGAAATGCACTCAAGAATTCTTATTTTAGCAATGCAGATTCTCTCATTATGTTGAAATGTATGCACCCAGCAATGTACATGCTTTTTCCAGTAGTATTATCTTTGCATTCTCTGTACAACTTACTGTAGGTGTCTAAAACTTATTCTTGCTTTTTTTTTTTTTAAATAGAACATTTTGACAGTGCCACAAATGGATAGAAATATTGCCATGCATTGTTACAGTAAATGTTTACACCTGTCTCTGCAGGTCTGGTCAGCAACTCCAGTGCAGTTTGAAAATGCAACCTGCTGGCAATGATGTGCCCAGCCTTAATCAGATCTTTGGGAAGAGGGATTGTGTCATTGTACAATATATAGTCCATCAATGACTGACCTTGATGAAACTGGCAGAAGAAAATAGGAAAAAATAAATAAATAGGGGGGGAAAAAGGATACTGGAACACTTCGGTGGTGAGAGCCTCTGGATTTTAGGGGAGACTTGTTTGGGGGGAGCGGGAGGGCAAGGAATTATCACTGAACATAATTATCAGCTAGAAGAGATCCTAACCACACGTTACACTCGTTTCTGAGAACATTAGTGTTCATTACAAAATCAAGCTGATATTGCAGTGCTTAAACCAAGCATACATGTGAGCTGTTGAGCTGCATTCTTAGTCTTCTGCAGGTAAGGCACTATCAATTATGCCAACATGGATATTTTCTTTCTTTCTTTTTTTTTTTTTTTATCAGTTTGATTTTTTGGCCTTAAATCAAAGAGAAATTCTGTTGTTAACATTTAAGGCTGTCTTCAGAATTTTATTATTAGAAGAAAGCAAGGACAAATGTGTAAGCAACAGCAATGTGCAGACCAATGCTGCAATATTGTTCTGTTCTGTCTTTAAGCAGGTGGTTTCTTGTGGCAGGCTGGAAGAGAGATTCTTTTTCTTCCCAGCTTTTGACAAAAAGATGACGCATATGTCTCAGAATTAGAAGGGGAAATCTGCCAGTTTGCATCAGCTCCTCAACTTGTGGGTTGCTTTTCACCACAAGGAAAATTGGTATACTCGCACCAGTGCTTCTTGAGACATGAAGAGTAATCATTTCCTCCAGAAAGTGTAGGATGGTTGGGGTAGGCCCTTCGTGTGTTACACTAGGCTTTTCCTATAAGATATTTTTCAGCTGTATTAAATTTTTAGAAAGAAAAGGAAACAAATGAAGAACATTTAAGAACATGATTTAATTTTTAAAATAGGGATCAGACATCTTATATCTTAATGCAGAGTAAAAGCAGAGGAATCTGCTTCCTTTTGAAAATATTGAAAATACTAAATTCTGCTGGAATTGTAGCTGAAAAAAACACTGTGGATCTCCACAGCTGAAAGGTAAGTTGTTTTGCTTTGTTTTTAACCTGATCCTATATATCTCAATCTCCAGTTTTATCTCTTAAGTTAGCAGGACTGAGGGGGGAAAAAAAAAAAGACATATATTGAATTTGAGAGCAAAAGGTATCTGTTTTGATGGGAAATATTTAAGGTGAAGTAAAGAAGATAGGATTTTTACAATATCATGCTTTAGACCTGCTTTAAAAAAAAAAAAAAGGCAGCAACTTACGTCAAAGAATCTGAATTATCTCTAAGGTTTGGGATGTGAGGGAGGGAGTTCTCACAATACTGACGTTTACCCAAAGAATTTACCCCCAACTATTATTTTATTTAGAAAATAATATTTAAAAAAAGCTGAGTGCTGACTGTTGAGATATTGATGCCTTCTTTTTGGTTTGTGGATATTTACTAAGCTTTTGATAGGACTGATAGTACAATTTAGATTTCTTGGCTGCTACTGTTCTTTTAGGCATTGGATTTTACATTTTTTCTTAATATATTAACTTCTGGTTAATTCAGCATGGTTTTACTTTAAGCTTGTTAGTGAAATATTGAAAATCTAGCTTAATATAAAGCCTTAGGAGGTACCCAGCATCCTTATCTTTTTTTTCTTTTTTCTTTCTTTTTTTTTTCCTTCTCCTTTCTCTCCAGTGGATAATGTTCCCTTCATTTAGCAAAACTATTGTTTTGAAAAGGCATATTCTCAACAAATCTCATTTTTCTAGCTGTGAAAATGAACTTCACTGCTTAGCAATCTGTGTCAGCCTTGGAAACCACCGTATTCCTGTGCATTAGCTCAGTTCTGTGAGTCTTGGGTCATGCCAGTGGGGGAGTGGGTAACAAATCTATAAATGTTTTTTGAATGGGAGTTTTAATGTGTGTGCGTGGATGTATTTTGTATGAATAAGGGGGAGTTTACAGCCTTCTATCTGAACTGCTGCTCCTGCATGTTTCTTCAGCTACCATTGACTATGCAATGATCTAAATAGATAGCATGACCAGAACTCTGCACCCCAAAGGTGTTAAAAGCACCCCAAACTTATGCTCAGGTGCTTAAATAATGAAATTGTGGAAGGACAGCTAAGGAT
The DNA here is from genome assembly GCA_013396635.1 of Penelope pileata. Taxonomy (NCBI): domain Eukaryota; kingdom Metazoa; phylum Chordata; class Aves; order Galliformes; family Cracidae; genus Penelope; species Penelope pileata. Next base: position 1,261,522 of record WBMW01003703.1, on the reverse strand, counting down.
TGGAAAAATTACAGCAATTGCCAGGAGGTGTTCCTCTGCTGTTAAGCAGAGAATGCCGTGAACGGTTGAGTCAATCTTGTCAAGCATTTCACTTCTACCTTTCATAAGTCACGCATCGTCTGGCAGTTTATAGAAGTCATGTAGTGATGATGTCGAGATGCAGGAGATATGACAAATTTACTGTCTGGGCCAGAAGGCAGGCTCACAAGAAGCGACTTCTTTCAGGACACGAAAAGCTCTTTGTTCTGTGGCCTTGGTCTTTTTGTGCTTTGACCCTTATTTTACAGCGTTGCCACTCTGACCCTAAGTCTTTTGAAGCAGACGTACAGCAAATGTAGCCCTCTACAAGTGGGGTTGCACTCTGAGCTCTGGGCCTGGTTTTTTGTCTTCAGGCATTGTAGTTCCATGCAATTCTCAGAGGCAACAATTAAAAATTTAGCATGTGTGGTTTTGTCTAGTGCAAGTAGTGTCACTTACGTAGCAGGCCAATTTTTTAATGTATTTATATACATAGTGCTTTATTACCATCATATGATTTATTATTATTTACCAATTTCAGATAAGATAGCAACTAGGAAGGCAGCCTGGCTAAAACTGACTGATGTGTTTTCCCCTTTCCCAGCAGCATTTTGGAAACTGATCCTGTGCAGTTGCCACCGGGGTTCCTGCAAAATGCTGCTTGAGCTTGAAGCATGCTGTAGAGGACAGGAAGAGCTTTGATGTAGATGCTAGAGTTAAAATATTTAAACAGCAGTGCCTGCCCACCTTTCTTTCATGAAGGACCAGGTGCCAGCTTAGAAGAGCACACAGTTTTATACTGGGCCTGTGAGTGCTTCTTGGGCTGAAAGAGCAAGTCTTGTGAGAATTTGGAAGGAAAAAAAAGGCAGCTTAATTTTCTTAATTTGTTAAGAAGGCCAGAAATGACTGAAAAGGACAAAAACCGGCAAGTTTGCTGAGGTGTTTTGAATGATCCTTTTAGCTTTATCCTTTCTTAAGGACAAACCAGGAGAAGTGTAATAAGTTTAAAAGGAGAACCTGTTTCTCTGTCTTAATAACTTTCCACTGTGCAATGTGTTTGTGTTGGGGGTTTTGTTAGTTAGGGAGGAATTCTTCTGTTTTCTCCTTCACCAGCAATGGTTCTGTGTACTAGGTTTTATGAACCCAAACTATAACAATAGAATAATCTTTTCTGAAGGCAGCAATACAAGTATCCAAAGATCCATGTTTATTGGAGAATTTGAAGGGAAAAATATCTTTGATCTGAAAAGATGTTATAAGAACTTAAAAAATAAATTAAAAAAGTTGAATTTGTATTTAAAGATTATCATGGCCTTCGTTTTGGGTAGATTGAACTGACTAAGTATTGATATTTTTGTGATTAGAATTGGGGGAAAAGGGACTTTTTAATAACTACAGCAATTAAATATAAAACTCGGTTCCTAGAGCATATAAAATAGTGTCTTCGCTTTTCTAATTTTGTGTGTGTCCTTTCAAGCAGAAAGAGTGCTGGTGCAGATTGAAAGTGTTCACACAGCTTTCTTCTTGTGTGGATTCCAAAGGTGCAGAGAAGACAGATTTCTGAAAGCTGTATGCAAGCTATACCAGTGCGATCAAGAGGGATCTGGAAAGCTTGTCTGAAATACAACTTTCCCAAACACTGTTGGGACACAAAGCTTGTCACGCTTCACAAGTTCCCTTTAAAATACCTCATATTGCAGTATAGTTAATGCATCAACATCTGACAAAACACTTTTAGGAAGCTGGGAAAAGAGGTGTGAGGAGTTAGTCTTATTCAATTTTATTTTTAAGCTGCAGTCAAAACTAAAATATACTAAAATATACATTGATAATATTTGTCTGCTGTCTGTCAGCTTCCCCTAGGGCTGCTTTTTTAGCCAGCAAGCTATAAAATCTGTTTCAAGTCCTGTACTCGATTTCTCAAGTCAGATCTGACTACCTCGTTAGTTTCTTGCCTTCCCCGTAACTCCACTGCATTTTGGTTAGGATTCATCACTACTATTGAAGTTTCAGCCTTGCACTCCCAAATAACGGTCTTTATTTCTGTTTGTTTACATGACTGCAGCGAGTGACCAGTGCACAACAGAACATGCAAGTCAGGATGGCATAGGCTGTGGCTGGAATACTGAGATGAATTAAGAAGGGTGTAGAACCAAATTTAATGCTGATAGACCATAAGTGCGTTTCCAAATTTCCATGTATTTTTGTTCTTTAGGCTTTCTTAATGTTTTAGTTACTGTTTTTATTTTTAGCTGTCTTTGTTACTTTATGTTTATCTTATGCAGTAGCTCTCCAGATAGACTAAAGGTGTTTGTTCCTGATCCTTGGAGGGATGGCTGCACACATGGTATAGATTCTCCAAATTTGCTGTCAGCAAATTTCTGTAATCAGCAGTTATCTGCTGAAGTTTCATTAGTAATATTTAACATTGCACAGAACTTTTTCTGTCCCAGTCTTTTACTATGATTATATGGGGAAAATTGTTGACGTGATCATGAAATAGTTAACAGATAATCCCCTTTTTTGTCAAAGTTTGTGTGCTTGACCTTACCCATAATTTACAGCCAGAACTCCAGAGCATTGCTGGCTATCTCTGTTCAAACATTCATCCTTGTGTTCAGAAAATTATCCAAAGCATTGTGTCTCCTTAACACAAACTGATTACAGCCTTAAAATTATTTAGCTGCTTGGTAGAAGATAGGGGAAGATTTATTATACCCGGAGAGTGTGCATCAGCTTGATCCTGAATGACGGCCCCTTTTTGTGGTGAAGTGGTGCAAATGTATTGCTGGATTACAGTCATTTAATAATAACAATAAATAATAATACTAAAAAAATTAAAACTCATGAAATTGTGAAGTCAAATACTTTTTTTTTTTTTTTGTTAAAGAAATGTAGTCTTAAATGTGCGTTCGAAATCTGACTCTTGTTTCAGAAGAAGAGCAGTTATGGTGTACAGTTAATTCTCTTCATTCTTTTTTTCTCTGTGATCACAAAGTCTCAATTAAGTTGAGTGAATTAACTGAATATATATATATATATATACACACGCATACCTGAACCAAATCACAGTGCAGTAGTTGCCAGAAGTACACCAATATCTTTAAGCTAATACTTGGAAATGATATTTCATTTGAATCCTTTCTCCTTTTTTATGTATGCATGTCAATTAAAGGCTGCTGACATTAACACTTAGGGCTAAAGAGGGCTTCTTAGCAAAAGCAACCAGACGAGAGGAGTAATAGAATATTTAACTCACATTTACTTTAAAATGTAAATTCTAAGAATGAGCAAGAGTGATAAATTCTTGTGTGTTTGCAGTTTAAATATTACAGTGTTGAGTAAGCATATGACAAAAAGTGAAACTACTATCGTTTAAACTGGTGGGGGGAAAAAGTAAACAGTGTTATCAAGACTCAGCTGCAAAAAATTAGATCTTAAAATTTTGATGCTTAAGAATAGAAATGTTTAGGTTTCTTAATACTGTGGTGACACTATCTCTTTAATTTTGTCTTTTTCACAGAGGTAAGGAGTGCTGGTATCCCAGATGAATGTAGTAGGAAGCATGTATCCGCAGCCAGAGTTAACTGTCATTGTGTTTGCATTGAATAGTGTCTGAGTGGCACTGCTCTGTGAGCTCTGAAAGGAGAGCTTTGCACACTTACCTGCAGTTTTAAAAGAATTATTACTGCAAAATGCCTACCATAGGGTAAGTTGCACTCCTCTTGGAAAGCACAGAACAGGACAGATGTCAGAACTGCCACCTGAGTGCAAACCCTGTGTCACCTCAGTTGGAAGTGGTTAAACTGGGAAAAGTGGGGTGTGGAGGTGTACTTTCTGATGACTGTGCTATGGGGGGGGAACAGCACTGCTGGAGAAGCAATGTCATGCTTCAGGCTTGAAACTGAGAGCCTTTCAGATTTCTGGTTTTAAACTGAGCTAGAGTTGGAAAGGGTCACAGTGAATGGTGAAGCAATAGCTGTGCTTTCATGGTGGGTCTGTGCTGCCTTGCAGTAATGAGTAAGTAACCCAGGCAAAGGAATACGGTGTGTGTAAGTGGTGTGTAACTGTCAAGGAGGAGGGTGTGTTGGCCAGGAAGTATCGAGAGAACGCTGGTGGTGTCTGGGTGGTGTATGCACCAAGTAAATGTTTAAGCTTGTCACGTTTTTGAGCATCTGAGATGATGTGCTGTATTTGATAAAGGCCTGGATTTGTTTTATTCCAAATCACCTGACTGTCAGATTGCAGGCTAGTAGTACCTCTTGGAATATAATATTTTATGTAGAATTAAAGGATCTTATTATTAGTTAGAGTAGCCAGAACTTCACTTGTAATGGTTATCACGGGATCAGAAAGAAAAATAATTGGGCTTGGTGTTATCATAAACTCTTAACCATAAACCAATAAAACTGAACATAGTATTTTATTTTAGAGTGCTCTTTAATAAATCAATTAAGAAACACCAAAATCAAGAACAGGATCCCCCTGTCCCCCTCGTTTTATTTTATTTTATTTTTTTGTAGGCAGCTTGAATGCTTTTCCAACATCACTCCTGACTTCTGTGTATGTGTAGAGGCCCTGCCTCAGTGGAATTGAAGCTCTGCCTCTTCAGAATTGTTCCATCTTCCTCAGCAGAGCTCTTGCTTTGAGGGACAGATGGGGGGATCTGATGGAGCTGTCTGTATGCACGGTTCACAGCTTTGATTGAGGTCTCCCCAGTAATTTGCCCCCTACAGCAACTTAAGCCATGAGGATCGAGGTAGGAAGAGCACTCAATAGCGTGGCTGTGTCAGCTTTGTGACCAAAACAGAGAGGTACAAAGTTTGTGCAGACGCTCCTGGATATCAGTAGATATCTTGCTTATTTATCTGTATGCTTTTTATCTTAGTCTTCCTCCTTTCATCCTTTTCCTGTTTTTCAACCCCTTCTCTCATACATGATATCTTCAATTTTCACTTGCTTCTGCTCCTTACAGAGGAAATGTGTTTTTCATAGCTAAGTAGAAAATGTGCAGTCATGGCTTTTTGTTTTTGTTTTTTAATTTAGTTCCTGTTTTGGGGTATTCTTGGTAGTNNNNGTTTCTGTTTTTGGGGTTTCTTGGTAATAGAGATTTAAAAAAAAAAAAAAAAAAAAAAAGTAATCCTATAATGCACATGAGGTTTTGTATTCATGTCTGGGAAGGGGGCTGGAAATCACCTGCGTGTTCTCCTAGTAATGTACTTGCTGTGGAAAATCACATAACAGTTCTGCCAAGGCTTCATTTCATGGGGTGTGTGTAGTTTAATTTTAGAGGGATTTTCTTGTGCAACAGAGGGGAAAAAATAATAATAATTAAAAAAAAAATAAAAAAAGAAATCAACAGTCATACTTAAGCTAGAAAGCTAAAAACAGCTAGGCAATTAGGTAATTGAAACAGCACAATCTATTTCAAAGCAGTTTATGAATTAGGAATTTGGCCTGGACGTATCAATGAGAATTTTACTTCCAAAGGTATTAAGTGATGTGACTGTCTTATTTGAATTTTTAAATTTTGGTCTTTTAAGCTAAATCTACAAGAGGCAGTATTTGCTCCTGGCGGAGAATATCTTTCATTGTCTTTTCCCAGGAAAGTTTAAATAAATCTTTTACTGCTTTCTGGCTACCATCTTTGCTTGTAACCATGTTTTCCTTACCTTCACCTTCCACTTTATACATAGATATATACACATACTCACAGTGGATCATGCTCAGCATAGTTCCTTTGGAGGAGAGACCAACTGTTACAGTGTACCTTTGCAGTTAGGTTTATTTTGCCTTTACATTCAGCTTTTACTTCTCCAAGGTACTGAGTAAGTTGGACCTATATAATTTAGCTTGCCTTTTCTGGCTGTCTAATTTAAAAACAGAGTATTAAGAGGGGGAAAGAAGTGTGGATATAGTTGATGTATAAAATATACTGGAAATGGCTCTTTTATACAATCTCTAAAGCAGCATTGGTACCTTGATAGCCATATAAAAGCTTGTGTTGCTGTAGCTACCTGTACACTGACACTGTCAGATCTCATTTTAATTGACACATCTCTACCAACAGACCCTTCTAGCAGAGACCATCCTGCAGTCCTACCGTAGAAGTGAACACTGGCAAGAAGAAAAGGTAAACTTATCAAACTTTCCCCGTCTGTGGCCTGCCAAACTGTTCTGTGCTTACAGGTAGCCCTGTTAATTTAAGGAAATAGTTTTATCCTGGACTGGCTGGAAGACGTTACAGTGGAAAGAGAGTGCTTGAGTCTGGTCTGTGTAAGTAGCTTTCCTTGTAATAATTTGGTATAAAAACTTCATTTGTGTTATGTAGGGAGCTGGTGAAAGTGCTGTGTGCATTTGAAATGCTGACATACTTCAGTATAAGAGAAAAGGATACGTGACAGGGATGTGAACTCTGAGTCTCTTGCCTACATCTTCAAGTAAAGCAACATGGTCGGTTCGGGCTGAAACCAGATGGGCTGCTACAAGCTACTGTTCTTGCTAACAATTTTTTTTTTTCCCTGAAATGGTTTAGGAAGCACTTGTAAACCTCTGCCCAGCGACTGTGGCAACAGTAACTTATAGAAGTAATAAGTGGTTTGAGGACTGACACTTGACAGAAGCTGCTTGTAAAATTGACTCTTATTCTCTTACAGATGAAAGCTGCGTCACATCAGGGGTTTCCAGATGACTAAAAGTCAGATGAGAAAATAACCCAGACTTTTTTTTCAGTAAACAGCTGCATAATCCTTAGTTCCTCAAATCAGATGCCGTTATCCAGTTTCTGGTTCATGGCCCATGAAGGTCTCATGCACAGGTTGCAATAAAGTCTAGAGCTTTGTGAAAATAAGCAGCCAGCTTGGCAACAGACAAATGTTTTATAAGCATTTTGTAGTTTATTATTACAGCTCATGTCAATACACAACAATTGCTGTTCAATACCATAGTTCTGCATTCAGCTTTCAACGTATGTTTCTGTGTCCTTGCAGTCCAGTAGACACCTTGGCATAACGTAGCAGCACATAATGGTTTGTGGGTTTTGAAAAGGTGCAGGCCATATTGTGCTGCCTCAAAAATACAAGGATTTCATCATCCTGAAGAGAAACGTCATTGAGGAATTAGTCAATCCTGAGATGCTGATGTCTGTCGTACTCTAGCAGCACGTAAATATTGGTGTTAAAACTGTAAATATCTCCAGTATTAACTGTGCTGCTGAAGTAAGGCTAGCCACTTCTGCATGTGAGTCACCAGAAAGAACACTTAGTGTATTTCCTGAAGCTTTTCTGTTGCTGCTTGTATGTTGATTGTGTTCTTGGCTGTTTGTGTTTTCCTCTGTTCAGTAGCAATATGTGGGAATTCAGATTATATGATGGCAGATATAGAATAGATGCATATATAATCTTGACTGCTTTGGTTTGCGTGAGAGCTGAATTTATGAAAGGAGTCGCTTCAACCTGTACCTGTCTAACGGTGCTTTGGTAAGTGTGTTTTCATATGTATTTATAGATATTATTATAAAAATGACATTACTTTAAATGTCAATGTATCTTTATTAAAACTCCTAAAACTGTGGATGTTAACTGTGTTAATTTTTATCGCATTTTCTTAATGGATGGAAATTTGGAAATATTTTGTGATATTTTCAAAGTGAGGACATACAGCAGACACGCCCTCCAAAATTATTAACAAAGCTTCTTCAGATCTTCATTTCATATCTTAAATCAGACATTCTTTTCTTAATTCATTTCCTAAACTACAGAGAGGTAACAATTCTAGAGTTAGAATTTTCAACTGTGTAAGTGACTGTGAACGTACTGATTCTTTTCTCATCTTCCACTAAGGTGTTTCTTTTGCAGGGGAATCTTTCATTGAAATGATTGAAATTGCTGCAGTGAGAATGGAAATTAGTTGGGCTCCTTTCCTTTTAAAAGCTGAAAGAACTGTGTGGTGAGTCAAACGTGGACTAATGGTTATGTAAATGTCACTAATTTTAGATTACAGTCAAGATCTGAAAGTGTGTTTCCTTTTAAGATTTTATTTTCTTCGCTATCATGACTCAGTATCACTTGCTAATCTTGTTTTATTAGCCCTGTTATATTTTACCATTAAAATACTCATTTGAAGAAGATACGTGAGTCTTACAACTTGAAGTTTATACGTCATATAGATGTTTTACATGGAGAGCAAAAGATTTTCTGCACTGGGGATTCGTTTTGACTTCAGAGGTCTGCTACTGGTGCAGTTGCACAAGTACAAACATGATATAGATGAATATGAATCCAAGTTGTTATAATTCATTCATTTGCATAATTTTACCATTCAGAAGTTCAGCCTGGTGTATGCACTGGTTAAAAAACAGTTCTTTTTGTTTTTCTGATGAATTTGAAATGATAAAATTACTCTTGACTAAAATTTCCTATTTTATATAGGAACCTGAGCACTTCTCAGCAGCAAAGCTATCCAATATTAGATAGCCCACAGCTTTTCATAAAGTGACCATGCTTCTGCATGCCATTTTCCTACTACAGATCTCTTGAGATACATGGCCAAAATGAGGTTGACTACTCAAAAACTGTTACCTGGCTCGAAGTTGGATAGCTTTCTCACTGAGACTTCTTTAAGCAGCACTATGTTATACTTCTTTATCTGTAACTTTGCACTGTTGAAGACCTGCATGTGTATTTCAGCCACCTGTACGTTTAGAAACACTTGGAAAGGCAATGCTCTGGGTTATAAAAGAGAAAGATATTATTCTTCCAGAATTTCGCTCCCCTTGAAAATCACTGATTCTGTCAGTGCTCTGCAGACTGTGGTGCATGCAGAGGCCATCCATCCTGTCACTCCTGTGGATCCAGTATTTTAATGTAACTGGTCTGTCTTTCTGAGACTTCTGCGAGTAGATGCAAATCTAAAAAGCCAATTAGAAAGATCTGAGAGCATGCAACAAACAGGTCTATTTGCATGGCATTGCTGTGTGAATAGTGAAATGGGCTGCTTCCTTCTGGTTCTCCATGCAAACCCCTATACTGGCACAAGGCAGGGGGTGGAGGAGAGTGGGAAGCAGCAATGGTAGGAGGTTGGACTGCTTTGTTTGGCCATAATGGCTTATAACAGTTGAGTGAGGTGATGAAAATACAATTTGAGTATTTGCAGAACCAGGGCTCAAATGAGGAATGAAAATTCCAGTCTGGATTTACTGTCAAGAGTATGATTTGTAGTGTTTGTGAAGTTATTTTGTTCCTAACCCTTTGAAACGGCTGTCACTTTTTTTGCATAGTTCGTAGTTGCCTTAAATATCGGCAATTATATTTTCTAGAGTTATACCTGCGTGGACGTGCCGTAACCTGTGGTGGAATGGAACTCTCCTGCATTTGCAGCTCTGGGGTAGTATGGTCTGTGCCTATTGAAGAAAGAAAGGCATACTGTATTCAGTTCAAGTGCTTATTTTCCTGCTAGGCTTGGGAACTGTAAGAGAAAAAGATGCTTAATTCATATATATGGGAAATAAATAATAGGCCTGCTTGAAAATAGCCTGAGACTGGCTGGTACTTAACAGTGAAGACTGCTGGTGAGAGGACCGTGTCTGAAACTCCAGTGCTGGAAGGTGGGAGCTTCAAACAGGTAGGGGAAGGACAGATCTGGAATAACTGAAGGACTGGTAAAGGTTGGGCAAAGATTTAGGGATTTCGTTTGATTCTTGAAGTTGGAAGAAACAGCAGCCTGACAGAGGGAATCCTTCCTGATGCTACTAAGAAAATATAAATCAAGCTTGGGGAAAGCCTCAGGTCGTTCTTAGCATTTACTAGAATGTTCAGCATTTAAGACTCAGAAGGCAATGCAGACTGCTCTGTAGTAGCTTTCGCTGTGAAATTGCTGTCAATTTCATTTCTGTCTCATCCAGTTCCATACAGAAGGGGACAACTTTGTTAGTACTGTCAGCTACTTCATGAAATTTGGTCCTGAAAAGGAATCCTGAAAATTAGAGGGTAGTTGAGGTGTTAGATGATCTCCAGAGGCCCCTTCTAGTCCAAGCAGGGTCAGGCAGAGCAGGTCTCTCAGGGCTGTATCCCATCAGGTTTCTAATAGGTTCAAGAATGGAGACTTTACAGCATATCCTGTTCAAATTAATTTCCTGCATCTTGCTTTGTGCCTGTTGCCTCCTGTCCTGTCACTGGGCACCACTGAGCAGTGCTTGATTCTGTCTTCTACTCTTCCTCACCCCTATCAGTAGACATTTATAAACTTTGATAAACCCCCCACACGCAGACCCAGAGCCTTTTCTTCCTTAGGCTGAAGAATCCCAGCTCTCAGCCTTTCACATAAAAAATACTTTCGTTTTTTCACTTTGTAGCTCTTTGTGGAAATAAATCAAATGTTTCAACTAATAAGGGAATTTGAAGTGGAGGGAAAAAAAGGATTAATAACTGTAAACACTAAGAAGAACATGCAGATTGCAAAATGAAATACTGAGAATCTAAGTAATTCCTGACTTAAGATTCGGCAATCTTAATTTGCCCCCTTGTGTTAGTCTACTATGAAGCAATCTCCGTGGTCACGTGGAATATTTAACCTAATGATAGGACTGACATGGCGTGGTGCTGAGTCAGGGAAGATAGTTGTAAGCTGTGCAAGTGAGAAGCCTGATGCTGCTACAGGTGCTGCAGAAATAGATTGAAAATGCTTTAGGAAATGGACCAAAGATTGCAGGTAGAAGAAGCCATGGCCACGTGAAATGAGAAATGCTAGGAATTGGATGTGATGTTTATTTTTCTGCCTTTATTTCTGTATGATGCTAAACAAGTTACTAAGCCATTGATTTTGTAGTGTGTATGTTCCTCACTTCACAGGTGACTTTAAGACCGTCCTGTCTGATGCAGATGCTGGGTGGTCACATTTGCAGCTCAGCTGCTTAAGAGTTGTAAACTTGAATTCAAACATTATGCAATGTAGCATCTGTTTGTAGTCCCCTAAATATCTTAAATGGGATACCTCAAACTGTTGGGTGCTACTGTAGTTTCTATACCTCCATGTCACATTTAAAATACGGATTGTAGTCACTTGAAGGGCTCTTTTTCTATGATTTTTTTTTTTCTTCGTTTTAACTTTTGTTTAGTAGCTGTGCTACAGTGGTGCATTTCCTCCTGGAATTTTCTGTGGCATTTAATTAATTCAGATCTCAGAGGAAAAGGTGAGTATTGTGTGTTACCTTGTTACCAGTCTGAGCTGAGAAAGGGAGAGTTTCTGAGTTATTGGCTCATGGTCTATTTGTCCTTTCCTGTGCACTCCAAAACATTCAGATCTGCATCCTGTCTTGTCACTGATTCATTCTGGGTATATAGCTATTAGAATTAAGCATTAGTTCATCTCATTGTTGGAGTGTAATTTCATGAGTAATTCCATGCCTTTAGTATTCTGCGAGATAATGCTTGTGTTTGAATTTTAACTTTTTGTTACCTGAAAAAGATAGATATTGCATGAAGAGTGAACTAGTTAAATTGTAGCACGTTATTTCTTGTGTACAATATTAAGCAGTGCTTCTTAGAACATGCAAAGTTACTTACACCCAGGAGTTACTTACATTCAGGATTTCTACAGACCATTGTTCTTCAAATTTCAAAAGTGGTTTTCTTGGTACTGCTGACCTTACTGAATGAGAGAGGTTCCTTTTGATGTGCAGGTACAGAGATCTGAAAATCTTTCAGCTTTTCACTTAATCCTTAACAAGATCCCTTATGTGGGGAAGTCTCTCCCGATCGAGTAGCAATAGTAGCAATAATCAGTGAAAAGTTGAGGCTCCCTTCATGTTCCTCATTACCGCCTCCTATCGTAAACGTCACAAGAAACGATTTATAGCAGTAAGTCCGAAGTTGTGTGCTACTATTTTATCACAGTTTAACTCAATCAGAGCAGCCGTTCTTTAAAACAAACAACCAGAGTTTGAAATTTATTTGAAGGAAAACTTCTATGTCTGGAGTATATGTTAATCTCCAAGTTTCTAAGCTGGCAGTTTTAAGTGTATATCAGAATGTTTAACTATAAACAGAAATTAAAAAGTGTGTAAAAAATGCAGTGGCATAAGTGACATTGCTCATCTCCTTCTGTGAGAGTTAGTGTCACTTGGCTAGCTCTCTGAACAGTTTATTTCTGTCAGAAGTTATTGAACAGCTCTCAGGTACAGCTCTGTTTTTCAGAATTTGACTCGCTTATAATAGTTCCGTGTTAATAAATCAAATGAAACTGTTTCCTTAATGTAAAATTAGATCTCTGTACTCAAAATTTCTGAAATAAACAGATTCATTACAGTAATGTGTATCCAGTTTCAATCTTCAATCTTAATTATATAGTGCTGACTAGCTAAATGCTGACTGACTTAGCTTCTGCTGAGAGATAGGAATAATATTATAACCATAATGTCGGGGTTTTTTCTGCTTTTTATAGCCATAGGAGACAGCCATAAACAGACCGTGGTTTTGCAGGGTAAGCATGTGGCTCTACATGAAGCTCTTGATAAAAGGTTCCTTTAACACTTTGAACTGGTTCAAGAAATACAATATTTTAACAACTAACGTAAAATACTCCAAAATCTTATCTAGTTCAGATAGTATAATACTTGAGACATGAATTATAGAATATAGTCTCAAATGTCTATGCTTTTACTATTTTGTTGAAATAAAGGCAAAGAAAAAGCTTCAGAGATTGTATTACTGGAGCAGCTAGAATGGTAGACACTAACATAGTTCTGTGATTGTCAAGCAAGATAAATTTGAGGCTGACAGAGTCTTCCTTTTCCCCTCAGTATAAGGCTGGCTCTGATGGTTCCGTGGTGGTTTCAGTGAGAGACTTTGGGTTAGATTTTGGTAAGCTCAGCCAGCTGAGTCTGCTTGCTGTGTGAACAGCAGTGCTGGCACCAAGGAGAAGTTCCCGTCACCCTCTTGAGAATGGCAGCCCAGAATGTAAGTTCATTTCCATTGCTTAAACCTATGTAAGGAATATTCAGGGCCTTTGTCTTCCTCTCTAGGCATTCCTAAACACTTTGCCTATCTGTCGTTTAAGTCTATCAAAAGAGTTTGTAGAAAACTTGTTCAGGCCTTGTAGGTGCAGTATAAGAGAGAAATACAAATAGATGCAGTGTAAAAATTACAAGAATAACTGCTTTCATGGTTGTGTGAAAGGCCAGGAGTTTGTGGGCTGAAAAAAAAAAAGAAAGAAAGAAAAGTAAAAAAAAAGAAAGAAAGAGAAGTAAAAAAAAAATCTGTCTTTTGTCCTCTTAGAAGTTAGTATAGGCTGTCCATGTTCACTGTGTGCTTTAATCATGGCTGGGAGGAGACTGTGAACAAAGAGAAGACAACTATTCATATGGTCTATTGGAAAGGTAATGAACCCTCAGAATGATTTTTTCCTCTCACTCTACTTTGGGTAACATAAGATTAGTTTGCTAAATTCCTTAAAGAAACTGCTATATGGAACTAGGAGAGCTTTTTAAAGATTTTATTCTTTTACAGGCCTATCAACACAATGCAGAACTGATTAGAACTTCAGAGCTTTTAAGTACCATAACAAAAATGCCAGAAGTAGATCGCGTGAAATAGCCTTAGGAGTCTTTGAGTCATCCTAATTTGTGCATGGGGTGCCATCCCTGGTACAGGGCTAAGGGAGGAAGAGTTGTTCAAAGAAACTGTCAGAAAAGCAGAATCAAATCAAATTCATTGATTTATATTGAGGAAGGTGTCTCCAAGTGTGGTATTCCAGTAACTTTGACACACTTGAGTAGAAAGATAGAAGATCTCTCTATCTGTTTGCCGAGTACCCCTTCTTTTTCTTGTATTTCTGTTAACTTAGAAGCATGGGATTTGAAAATATTGTTCCTGGGTCACTACCTGAAGCTACACCTGTGGACTTTGTGTATTCCTTACAAAATGACCTGTAATTTGCTAGAAATACTTGCATTTTTTCGTTCTGAATTCTAAAACAATTGATTGTCATGACAGTATATTTTTGTGCTTTATGCTGTTGTCTGAGCAGGGCTTTTTTGCATGTGCATCATTTTAAGGAGATTTCTATACATAGATATCTACACTATAGTGAAAAATGCCACTTACGGTGGTCTACATAATCTGTTAGCACACATTGCTATTCACTTATTGCAGTAGAGGCACTGACCAGTGCAGTAAATGACTTCAGATATAAAAGGATAAACAAGTATTTGCTCTTTGTATGCTTCTGCTTGTTGGCTTGCTGTCCTTAGTCTTCTAGAAAGCTATGTATTTCCAAGCCTGTTTGTCACAGCATTGCTTTTCCCTAGATCTATCTGTCAGTTCACCTGGAAGTGGGAATAAATATATTAAGGGTGGGGAGTAGGGAAGGGAAGCTGAGTCCCAGAGGCAATGTCAAGGGGGATAACAACCACCTTTTCTACTTCTTTCCTTCAAAAGAAGAATATGTATATGTAAAACTAACACAAAAATGCACATATATTCATTGATTCTTAATATGCGTCAATGGCTGTGGCACTTTTCCTATCATCAACATGTGAGAGTTTCTCACTCTTCCAATAAGCAATATATTTTCAGACATAACAAAAAAGCTAACTATATATATGCATATGTAGCGAATCTTCAGACATAAGAATAAGAAATTTCCAGTAGTGTCAGATGAAGATAGAGAAGAGCTACCACGTTGTCACACAGGTTATTCAGGACGTGTGCTTGCCTGACTGGTAGGGTGTACTGTCAGCAACAGGGTTTCACTGAAGATTCAACGGCATCGTGTAGCCAGACAGCCCCCTGTTGGCTGTATTGTTGTGGAGGCTCCAGAAACGAGTTGTGCTCAAACCCAACAGTTCATTGCACTCGAGCTATCTTTTGAGTCCCGTATCTCAAATAGCAAAAATTGAGGGGAAGGGGGAATAGTGTGAAAAAATTACCTTAGAATAGAGTTTTATCCCTTTTCTGAACAAGTTGAATGTCAAAGCTCGGTTAAAGAGTGTATCTTGGTTAAAGGGTGTCCAGTTATTAATGTCAGTATAAGAAGCCTATTTTTAGAGTGCTGCAGTGAAAAAATATAGATGGTACTTTGTCCTTGTGATCAAAATTGAAGATTAGCATACTTTATCCCATTTACAGCCAGCCTAATGCAAAGTATTCAGGTTAACTTCTGTCAAGAAGGCAGGTAATAGATTTTAAAGCATAGGTTTGCACACTACCTGTGAACTAACAAGGTATCGGCTCCGGCCTTATTTGATGACTGGGGTTCTTGCAGGCAAGTCTACAAGATCTTCTGACGGTGAACCAAGTATAATTTTGCCAAGAGGTTTGCTTTTTAGTTACTTATGCAGTTACTGTTTACAACTTAATGATGTATCTGTGCTCCATAGGCGCTGTTTGTGGTGGAAGCGGGTGACCTGTGGAAAGTTCCCAGGACAATGGGTGACACAAGGAAATTTTTCAGGTACAATTATGTCTCAAAGGTGCAGAATCTTCTGCCTTGCATTGGGCAACACAGAGATGATCTCTTTCTGCATCACATGTTGGTGAGGTTATGAAAACTCGTCTTCCTTTGAGGAATTGGATTCGTGGCTACAAATCCATAGCTTTAACAGTAGTAGAGACACCAATGTGAGAATTACTCTCCTACAGCATAGGGCAGAAGACTAGCATGATGCTGAGAAAGCTCAAGTGTTTAAGGACTTTTTTCTCTTGTCTTTGGTACATATTAAGAGATTAATTGTAATCTGATAACAGTTGACAAAAACAGCAGAGGGCACGAATACATGCTGTGATTGAAGAGGAGGAATGGGAAAGACCCGGACAGACCTAAAGCCACTAAGTCCAGGGAGCTGCTTAAAAGTGGGCACAACCAGATAAAATCCATTGGACCAATGTAAGAAATTGGCTGAAGCAGTTTCAGGGCCAGGAGACTCACCTGAGAAACAGAGAAACCCTGGTTTCAGGTTCTTCAGAAACCAGGGGGGATTCAAGTTTACATCTCCTGCTTCTGAAAAAGTGCTTGGGGAAAGTTGCCCACAGATGTTCCTCATCTTTCTTGTTAAATCAATGATATGTGCAGAAAAGCATAGAAGTCACAAAACAATTTTGTTCAAAGGTTGTTGGCAGTGATAACTGTGACCGTTACCAGATGAAAGCAAGCTGCAGGTAGGATTTCAAAGGGTAGTGGAATTTGTTTTTCTTGGACTAACTGTGCTGTTTTCTGCAAGTTCCATATTCTTTTTCTTAGATGTTTCCTGAAGTAATAGTAAAAAGAGCATACAATAAATACGAGTACCCATTAAAACATGTTAAAGGAACACCTTATGTTTCCAGATGAACACTGAGGTAGCTGGATATTTGTGAATTGCATCACAGACCTCTGTTACGCCAAAGTTCTGTTTTGCATTGCCAAAGAGAGCACCAGTAAAGATGTCCTTAAACTGCTTTATACTCTTGGGTTTTCTATGGCTGCTGAAGAGGGGAAGTAACAGAGCTGAAGAACTTCATGGCTGTTCAGCAACCAGCAGTGATTCACCTCTTCACTACCCTCGATTGTTTTTGTTTTATTTTTAA
The DNA here is from genome assembly GCA_013396635.1 of Penelope pileata. Classification (NCBI taxonomy): domain Eukaryota; kingdom Metazoa; phylum Chordata; class Aves; order Galliformes; family Cracidae; genus Penelope; species Penelope pileata. The sequence goes on along the minus strand of WBMW01003703.1, from coordinate 1,244,945 downwards.
CAAAACATTTTACGATCTCCCTCCCAGATTAGTGGGATTGACAAGCACCTGTTCTGGGTGAAAGATTTAAACAACTTGCCCTGATCAGAAAAATTACAACTTTTTTTTTCTTCCTCTGAGGAGTGATTACTTACTCAACTTCCAAACTATGATTAAACTTTAAGACCGCCTCAAGGCTCTCATGTAACTTATACTTCATTCAAGCGGTTCTGGTAGCTTGAAACATAAAGGTTCCTTGGCAAAGCTGTGATGGTGCGATCCTATAATTTTATGCTTACTCAGGCATAAAGTAAGTAGCTTGTGAAAGGTGCTACCTTACTCTGTGAAAGCATCATCAATCCATTTCTGCCAAAGCTGCGCCTTTTTCTGAGTGTTTAGCTATGAGCAGCTGTCCAGTCTGGAGGAGTGGATATTTTTAAAGGTAATTGACAAATTTTTGTCTGTACCTCTACTTTTTCACCTCTGTTCCAGAGTTCTTGTAAAAACAGCGTCTGTTCCTGGTGATTTATAGTGTTTGAGTTTCTCAGGCTGCCAGCAGGCTCTTCCTTTGAGACTTCTAGACCTACTGCAACTCCTCTGATTCCTCATAAAGGATGCCCTGGGGATAGGGATTTCTCTGACACTCGATATTAAAAACAAATCATATGTATTGAACTCCTTTAAATTTGCCAGTTCCTTTCTTCTTCTTCTGGGTACTACGTAGACAAAACCAAAAAAACTACTGGATTCTACTGGATAGATACTTGTAACTCTTCTCTCTGTGTTTGTGTGATAGTCAGCTATTATTCACTGATTTATATTGAAGTCAGCACTTAAATAGCTGCTAAGATTGGTTTTAGTTTTAGGAATTACAGCGTTTCTGTTATTTTCCTGTTGGAGGAACTGGTTTAGTCTTGGAGGGATTTCATACCAGCAACTTTTCTGTGAATGAGCCCAACCTCCCCACCGCTCAGAAGCTTACTGTGTGATGTTATTGGAGACTGTTCGTGTAAGGTACAGCTTACTTGTTTGATGAGCATTACGTGGATCTTCTAAGAAGGCTGAGGAAGAAAAACATCTTTGCCTGAAGATGTCACAAGGGATACAGGCACCTTGTCTCTGGTTCTGGTTTGCCTGAGCAGAACCACTAAGAGCAGGACCCTTTTGCTCTTCCTCCTTCTTGCCTTAGGCTGTCAGCACGTCTCCTAATGTGGCTGGGCCTTGATCAGAGAGTGTCAAGGGACAGAACGTTTGCTAAACATCCTAATTTTCTCCTTGCACATGTAAGTGTAGCTCGTGCCTAGGATCACCAGGTAGTTCTATGATGCAGACTTGGAACTCCCTTGGGTATTTCATGGTCTGCAGCCCCTGGATCCTTTACCAGCTGTGTTGTTGGAGCAGAAATCATCAGTGGCAATGATACTGGAATTAATTATGAGGTTGAGCCACCTTTGGGTCCTTCAGCTGAAAGCAAACAGAGTAATGCAGCACTCCATTATCCAGTCAGGCTCAGACCCTTAGAAGCCTCTATGGACATCGTTCCTTCAGCGTTGATTGAACCACTCTCTTCTACTCTGCTGGTACTGAGCTGCTTTCTGAAAGTTGCCAGCACCCTGTAGGACTAGTTCCATAGAAATACTCCTGTGCTCAGTCAGAATCAGAAAAGGACAGAAGGACCCTCCTGCAGGGCTCTCTCTCCTTGGCAGGATGTCCTACACCACGTGGAGGCATTAGCAGTGGCTCACAGTAGGGTGCAGGTAGAGCACCTCTACATTCTCAGTAGCATTTATTAAATCGCAAGGGTCCTTCAGCCACCATCCACATATTTAACTTCAAAGCTCCAACTGGCAGAACACTTTTACCAAATACAGAAAACATTGCTAAGTGCAGTCAGGCTAGCACGTTGTCCCTGGCCAGCTCTCATTGGAAGGAAAGTGGTCACCAAAAACAGCAAAGATTGGCACTCAGGGAGGTGGGGGAAACAGGTGAACTTTGATTTCTGCTGCAGGAAGAGCTGCTGTGAGCGAAGGTCCCAAGCTACCAAAGCATGCAAACAGGGTGCTGTTCATTAATATTTGCAGATAATAATTTAAAGTGGTAAAAATGGCCACAGACATCTGAGGAGGAATTTAGATAGGATGCAGTAGAGACCATTTGTAGCAATAACATTTCCAGAGACAGACATCTTTGTAGAAACAACTTCCTGATGTGCTTTTTGCAGTCCAAGCAGCTGCTCTGTGGTCTGGTTGGGACAGACAGGGTCCTGCACGGTACCCCTGGGGCCCTGAGAGGCAGCAGCAGCCCCCGAGCGTGGCCTTCACAGCACTGGCTTTCTGATTGCCCAGAGCCACGCGCCCTCCAGCAAAGCAGCACAACTTTTTGAGAGAAAAAAAGAAAAACGTTTTCCTTGTGTGTAGTGGTTCACCTGCTTCTTTCATCAGCAAGACAGGACTCTTTGATCTGGAACAGCTCAGGGTGTTTTAAAGGTCTGCCTTTTCCTTTTGGCCATTGAAGTGGTTTTGTAACAGGTTGGTGCCAAGACATCACAGAAACTGGCATCAGGTTTTAGTTAATCATTGGCTCCCTTCTGTTCCTGGGCGTTTTAATGGGACTGTGCGAGACCGTTAGCAACATCACTTACTTTCCTGCGGAAAAGAGATCTTACTTTATCTTTTAAAAAGAGAAGAGCAAAAACAATGTTGAGTGAATGACTCTGTTCCAGTACGGTGTTTGCTTTGGCCTGTCCTGGATCTCAAGAGGTGTGAACATCTGAAAGATCGGAGTAATGTTTTCAGCTGGTATCTTTGTGTCACTGGGTTAAAATGCCCCGCTTTGAGCTGTCAGAACACCTCCGCGCTGTTACCCACCCGGCTCAAAGGAGCTACGCCGTCTTCATAGCGGTAGTTGTGGCCTCCTGACGGAGGTCGGTGTGCTCCTCAGCGCTCACTTCAGGAGAACAGAGATTCCCATCTCCGTATCCTGAATGCGTTGGGTGTGAGCTCCTAAGAAATGTCGTCACGTCCTTCACTCACGGTTACATCTTGGTGCTGTGGGCAGGCAGCAGGTCAGTACTGATCCCTCCACGAAACAGAGATCATCAAAACCAAAGCAAACAGTTCCCCAATAGCCTTATCTTGGTCAGCTTCGTGGGATGTTAGACCTTTCCACTCAGGCTCGAGCCTACCCAGAAGCAGGTGTCAGGCTTACAGCTAAGCACAACAGGGTGCTGTGAGTGGAGCACCTGCACGAAGGGTCCCTCTACCCAGAAGTGCATTTTCCAGCCAAGGTTCTACAGAAAATTTCTGAAATGAAAAATGAATCTAGAAAGAAGCAGATCTTTTGCCCACCCTTTTCCATGTGCATCTATAGAGGTTTCAGGACTCCATGTAACAACAGTGAACTCTGGATTGAGTTATGATATCAGTTGTCAAAGAAAACTTCTACTGAATGTTGACAGACAGCAGCGTTAGGGCTGCAGGTTCTGCTTTGCCTAACCAGAGAGGGGAGAAGGATCCCAAGTACCTCCAGTTATAATCTGTCATTTGCATTCTTAACAACGTGGCCATTTCCATCATTAACTGCCAGCGTGTTCCAGGGACCCGTGGTATGCTGAGCCATTTTCACAAGGTGGTTTCAAACAATCCCAGGTAGCAAGGATTCTATGGCTTAAGGACCCTAACATGGGGAAACTGTGATGTAAAGCAATCTGTTCCAGAAGAGGGTGCGTTTCTGATTTACGGAAAATAGATAGGGAGTTTATCCTCTAATAATTCCTTGTTTGGGAATGTGCTAGTAGGGTTACTGCTTTCCGTGCTGCAACTGGAATGGAAGCAAAGGCCGCCAAGAGGAAGCGTCCAGGCCGGTGGAAGCTTCTCACCCCAGGGCAGCCGAGGCAGTGCTGGTATTCAGATCTTCAGTGCTGTCTGTGCAGCCCCCCAAAGCTCAGCTTCTGCTTCCAGGTGTGAGGTATCAAGATGGTAAACCCACGTAATGTCTGGATCCTGCAATAACTGGCCTCCAAGAGAAATTTTGTTTCACTGTAAGATGTCCTACAGAGCCACTTACCTAACAAATTGGAAAAAAATGTCCCTGTAGTCTCTTGAATGTCTGAATGTCCCAGAGTGTCATTCTGTGCCTTTTCCAAGCCCTCTAGCAGCTGTCACCCACCCATTCATTGACCCTATCAGATCTTACACTTCTCCTTATCCGATGGCATTGAATCTTCAGACAGCTCTGCTTTCCTCCCTTCAATACAGTGGAATCGAAGAATCGTTTGGGTTGGAAAAGGCCTCCAACATCACCAAGTCCAACCATTAACCTCACACTGCCAGGCCTACCACTAAACTGTGCCCCTGAGCACTACCAGAAAGTTGTGTCTGTCTGCTTCTACAAAGGCTCCCTCCAGCCACGTGTTATCTTTTAGCACTTATTTTCTTAAAAGGAAAAGTGTCAAATGAGTGGGTTTACTTTCTTCTTTGGTCTCTGTCCACCCGCAGAGCATGGCCTCTCCCTCTGCTCCACCAGTGACCAGGCCTGGGAGCGAGCTGAAGGGGTTGGGAGAAGATGCAGGGATTAAAGAGAGAAGGATCAGCGTGCCTTGTGTTCTGTTTACTAGTGAATCACAGAATCGTAGGGATTGGAAGGGAACTCAAGGTCATGTAGTCCAACCCAATGGCATGCCTGTAACTATTTCTACTATACAGTTTAGTTGTCACTGGGAGGGGAAGCATAGAGCAGTCTTTTCAGAAGGCCCTCAAGGAGAGCTGCAGACTGCCTTTGAAATTTAAAGAAAATGGATTTCCTAACACTAAAGTACTAGTAAAACCCCAGACTTGATGTTTGCCATTGATTGCCTTTTTTCCAGCCTAGAATCAGGATGGAGCAATGTTGCAACATTTAATTCTCAACAGTTTCAGCAAGCACTCAGCTGACTGTTGCAGCAGAAACTTGCTTAGAAAGCAAAGCGCTGAATTCATTCTGCAAAGCAGATTTGTAGGCACGGCTGTTTCCAACCTTCAGGGCAACATTCATCATCCTTCTGACCAGAAAGAAGCCACCAATTACTGAGTCGTTGTGTTAGAATGGAAACGGAGTAAAAATGGAGTAGGAAGTCCTGGAGAAATTTACACATCAGATAACACTTGGAGATAAAACTTCAGGGGGTTATTTCAGCAGAAACTGCGCGATGGTGTAGAACACTGACGTTCCCCCTTTCTTAATAGCAGCCGGATTTATTTGCATTTGATGCGATGACTGGTGATTTACATCCCACCCACCATCTGAGAGTATTCTGGGCTCCAGGCACATCTCCAGCCATTTCCAGACCATTCAGACCACTGCTGGACCATCCATTTGCTCGTCACAACAGGGCCTTCTGTAACTAATTACAGCCAGACTGCAGCAGGAGATGCAGCTTCAAAGAGTGGGAATCTTCCGACACGCTAGCGGTTCCCTTGGTTCCCAACTCTTTATTTATGTGGATTACATTGAGTTGACAGATTTAACTGGGCTGTTGAAGATATGGTCAAAGCAGCAGAGTCACTCCCTTCCCTTTTATTGTTTTCTGAAGACATAACAGGCATACGCATCTGTCACTGGAGAGAGGAAGTTCTCCATCACTGCGCTCGATTTGGGCTTTTATATGCTGTTCCAGTAGCATCTGGGAATAGATCAATATAATATTTGGTAGGGAGTTCTATTTCCTCGTGATGCACTGTAAATCTTTTATTGTAGATACTCCCACTGTTTATTGTTGAAAATCAATAAAAATAAACCTTGTAAAGTTAAAGCCTGGCAAGGGTTCAGCACAAATCACGGGGAAGGAATAAGAGGCAATGAGTCTCCCTCCCCCTCTTGGATAGTTCCCAGCTTGCTTCCCAGTGAATATTCAATAACACTTTCCAGCAATCTGGGAACAAATTTTTTATAATTATTCGAAGTTATGCACTTGAATTGTTGTGATCTCAAATAGGACTTCTAATCCACTTTGGCTTCTCTCTGGCTCTGAGTTCAGCTGCGGATCAAAACTGCATCCCACCCAGGCTGTGCGATGGATATACCTTGGCCTTATCCCTTCCAGAGACGCACAAAGGCACAGCAGCCTCGCAAAGCTCAGATCAAATGAGTTATTTCTGAGCGTTATGGTTTAAAATGAGCCCAACTAGGTAAAAAGCAGGAACATAAAAGAACTTCCCAGCATTGAATAAAGAAATACAGGGTGAAATCCAACTATAAAAGAGGGGAAAAATACTAAAATAACAAAATACAAGCTGGTCTCAAGTTGTGCCAAATGGTCTCAAGTGGCTTCAACAACCTCAAGTTGCGCCAGGGGAGGTTTAGGTTGGCTGTCAGGAAGGATTTCCTCACGGAGCGGGTGGCCAGGCACTGGAAAGGGCTGCCCAGGGAGGTGGTGGGGTCATCGTCCCTGGAGGTGTCTAAGAGACGTACGGACATGGCGCTGGGGGACGTGGTGTAGCGATGGGACTCCGTGAGCCGGGCTGGTGGCTGCACTTGGTGATCTTGAAGATCTTTTCCAACCTAGATGACTCTATAGTTCTGTAAGACAAATGTCTTTCTGAATCACCCGCCGTGTACAAGTCTAGCATCAAGCAACCGCCTCTCTTTAGAAGATCTACTTCTGTCACGTAACGTGAGTACCTGCGGGACAGCACGGCTGCATTGTTCTACGGCTCTGTTTCCTCTCCCCCTAGCAGCCCTACTGGTCAGGGAGTCCGCTTGTGTGTTACAAAGCAGAGGAGAACTTGAGGAGTGAGGGCCAGCTCACTGGGGTGGTTTGCAAATTTTTGCTGAATCCAAGGAAGGAGAAAAAGGCAAGTACAGCAGTAAGTTTACTGAAATCAGCAAATTTTGTACCTCCCCAGGAAAGAGGAATTCTCTTGAGAAGGCAGACAATGACTTGAAGAAGTGGAACGTCAGTGATCACAAATTTCGACTTAATTGGAAAAAAATTCTATAAGTTTCAAAAATTTCTATTTACTCAAAAATAGAGGTAGATGTGAGTAGTCAGAGTTCCTAATTCTACTGTATGTAAAAGTGTGACCACGTCTCCTCCAACATGCTTCCAGTCCAGCAGAGGTTGTACTGGGAGACACACTACTGCTTGCTTGCCTGCCAAGATGTGTGAAATTAATTAGTGAAATTAGTCAGTTTAACACATAATCTGGTTTTGGCCAGGAGGCTTTAAAATCGCTCCGACTTGTGGTTAAATCAGCCAAATTCATGTCTCCCTCCACAGATGTGGAAATGCAGCAGTGTGAAAGGCTCTGTTGCTGAGACTGAGTGACAGAACATGCTGGGAATCCCGGGTTACTAGCTGTCATGCGCTTCCCTTCAGAAATAGGCACAGGGTCACGGTACGTGGTCATAACAGGTCCAGGTGAAGTGTGTACGGTTCTTTACACCATGGGAACTTCCACTGGGATATTCTTCCACAGCCAAATATTGGGTGCAAACAATGACATTCGTGCTGGAGAAAAACTAACCCATGAGGGAACCGGAAAGAGTTCATCACTTGCCCAGAAGTTGCACTGCTGAGATGGCTGAGCCCAGAGTCCTGCCCCGGGGAGGAAGAGCCCCAGGCACCAGGACATGCTGGGGATGCCCAGCTGGAAGCAGCTCTGCAGAAAAGGACATGGCGGTCCTGGGGGGCACCAAGTTGGACATGAACCTACAGTGTGCTCTTGGCTGCATTAGGCAAGGTATCACCAACAAGTTGAGGGAGATGACCCTTCCCCTCTGTTCAGCACTGGTGAGGCCACACCTGGAGTGCTGGGCCCAGTTCTGGGCCCCCCATACAAGAGAGACCTGGACATAGTGGAGAGAGTCCAACAGAGGGTCACCAGGATGGTGAAGGGCCTGAAACACCTGTCCCATGAGGAGAGGCTGATGGAGCTGGGGCTGCTCAGCTGGAGGAGAGGAGGCTCAGGGGGATCCCATCAATGTCCATCAATCCCTGAAGGGAGGGGCCAAGAGGCCGGAGCCAGGCTCTGCCAGTGGTGCCCAGTGCCAGGAGCAGAGGCCACGGGCACACCCTGGAGCACAGGAGGTCCCTCTGAACACCAGGAGCACTGCTGTGCTGTGCGGGTGCTGGAGCACTGGCACAGGCTGCCCAGAGGCTGTGGGGTCTCCTCCCTGGGGATCTGCCAGAGCCGCCTGGACGTGGCCCTGGGCACCCTGCTCTGGGTGTCCCCGCTGGAGCAGGGCTGGAGCAGGTGGGCCCAGAGGGCCCTGCCAGCCTCAGCTGTGCTGTGACTCTGTAAAATGATTGTATGAAATTTTCATTTTGCCAAAACCATGGAGAACCATGGAGCAAGGGAACCTGCTCTGGCAGGGGGGTTGGACTCGATGATCTCTTGAGGTCCCTTCCAACCCCTGCAATTCTGTGATTCTGTAATTATATAGGTTAAAACTTATATATATACACACATTTTTCGTTCACCTTATTTTAAAATAGTTCATATCTCAGTATTCAAAATGGCTATTCCAGCAGTGAAAATAAGCTCCCTAGTTCTGTGGTAGCTGAAATAGCCTGATGTTATCATTAGAAGGGGTTCTGAAACGGGTCTCAGGTAGTTTACACTGCTGTTCTCAGCTATCATTTAAATCATGGTGTTTAAATACCATTCCAAGTCCACTTCTCCTTTCCCCATGAAACATTGCTGTTTTCTCTTGCTCTCCTTGCTCTTATGGGTAAGTCTCTTCACTAACAACATCCAGTTACCAACTCATCCAATACTTGTAATTATCAGTTTCAGTTTTATTTCTATTTGAGGAATGGGCACTTGTCTGGAAAGCTGGGCTGGAGTCTGCAAATCCAGGACCAGGCTGCTCGCCCAGCTGGCTTGGGGCCTCGGGACAAGCCGAGGTCCCGTGGAGCAGCCCTGCAGGTTTGGAAGAGTCTGATTCCTTGCTCCATTATCACAACTGTTGTTAGGAGGAAGTAAATAAAGCAAGCAAAGGTCTAACGCGAGGCGTGTGCTCAACGCATCAACCTATTGACATTATTGACAAGAAAATCCAGTCTGAACTGAAAGCATCCAGGCTGACGTTCTACAACGTTCACTACATCACGTAACCTGTAAGCAGCTTAGATGTCGCCCCATAATCACATCATTTTACCCCCAGAAAGCTCTAAAACAAGCAAAGAGAACCTAATTGCTGCCAGTGAACTTTTGAGCCTGCATCGAGCTGAAACGCTTCATGGTAGCAGAGAGAGAAAATAAACGCCTGATAGCAGCGGTCTGGAATGATCCATTCCATTGCAAACCCTCCAGGCAAGAAACGGAAGGGTGATTCCCACACCCACCCCGTTCTTAAGTGCTGCAGAGAAATTCACATTTTAAAGCTAAATGAAAGCCAGATCTAATTAGTCAGCCAAAGGGGCTGATGCAACTTTGGAAAGATGATGTTTTACCAACAAAAACAGAAGTCAGATTCAAATAATGAATCCTTGACGTTGTCATGACCTGCTTCCCCTGCCTAGGAGGCAAGACAAGATTCTCAATTTATAAAGCCTCGTTAATGTAGCTCTCCCGGTACCCGAGGTAATTCTGGCATCTCTGCAAAGCACTCTACAGGGTTAACGCTCCCAGGGCTTTGAAAGCAGCTTCTGCCAGGCCTCCCTCCTAAATACATCTTCATTTAACGAGCGTTAAAAAAATCTTTGTACTGTTTTGTTTAAGTTTTTCCTAACTCTGAAGGACTGTTTCTCACATTTTTGTTCTTCAAGCTCTGAAAACTGACTCCTTGTTCACTTCACGGGTATTTTCTGAGGACCTTTACCACTCAATTCTCAGCACCAAAGAGGAGCTGAATGCCTTCGGAGTGCGGGGCGAGGACAGAGAAGTATTTTGCCAGAGACAGTGACACATTATTATTCCACGAAGGCTGCTGGTGGCTTCACCAAGCCACATTCTCGTGCCTCCAGTCCCACAGCAGCATAACGTGCCATCTTGCCATGCAGCTGCTTGCAGGAGAATTGGTGGAGGTGTTTGTTCTAAGGTAGAAACAATCTCAGGTCACTCAGGTTTGCGCTCCTCCTCCAGCCACCTCTCCAGATCGCCTGGGTGAGCTGTCAAGTTGTTCTTCCTCCACGTATTATTGTATTTGAAGTCTACTTACAGTTTAGCACAGAACATACATGAGGCTTTCTAGAAGTGGCCGATTTCTTGTGACTCAGTTTTAGCCACAGAGAAAAACAAAAACAGCCCTCGAAAGTACTGGAATCTGGTCCACAAAAACAGCATTGAATCTGTGGTTCTTTTATTTAGAATTGAAGAGGGTGGAGCAGCAAAAGGCAGGAAAGCTTTTTATTTTTTTTTTCCCCTCAAATACTTTTTTAAAAAGTTGTTTGTTTGCGACTTCCCTCAATAGTTGCAGTTTCAAATGAGCAAACAAAAAAAGGCCACTAGTGCTGACACACACCTCTTCCACCTTCTAAAGATTACAGGAAACGCTTTATTTCCCCTTCTGCACTTGGCTTCTCCTTGCCTGCGCCATCCCCGAGCTGCCTGGGTCCTGGGTCACCATGACAGCGAGGCTTGCCGGTCTCTGCATCCTCTCAAAACTGTAGCATTCCACTTTTTCCTCGCTGGAAACTGTCCTGGTGCTTATGAGACGAAATCCGTCTCGGAGCAAAGTGTCGATCAGCAGGCCTAGCACATTGGTACCGTTCATCAGCATTCTGTTGTCGGGCTTTATGGAAACATACCTAAAGTAAGAGAAAAAGCGGTTACAGGACACTTTAAATACTTCTTGAAGGATGTAATCAAACTTCCAATTTTTTTTTTTTCTTAAAACAAACCGAATGGTCAGATGGTGCAAGCCAGCAGTTGCACAGACCTACAGCCAAGGTTCTGGATCTTTTCCCTCCTCTGAGGACAACTTAACTCTTTCCCTCTTTGTAAGGGCGGCATTCCTCAGCACGTCCAGTTACGGACCAGGAAATAAGCATTTCTCTTCCACCCCCCCCAACAAAACTTACTTAAGGAATCAGCAGCGATAACCCCGGTTTCATTTCATTCAGTGCAGGAGAGGTGGACAGCAAGCTCCGTGTAACGCCGCGGCAGCTTTTCAGGTAAGGGATGATGATGGAAAGGACAGCGAAGCCACGCTCATCCCAAAAGCACCACTTCCCATCACTCAGGATCTCTCTACAAACAGTGACTTTTATTGCAGAGTTACCCCGTACAGCAGCTCTTGTGGTAACAAGTACGAAAATCATTTTCACATCGCCTCAAGATTTCACTTGATATCAAGTACAGTTTAAGAATCCATCCAGACATCTCAAGGAACAGAAGTCATGTAAAAATACCATTACAAAATACAGAGCAGGGGGGAAACTGTCCCACAGTTCACAGGGAAGCGCACCAAACATGCAAGGAAAGCACAAAAAGAAGGCAAAAGATGTCAGCACAAAGGCAACAGAAACTCAGCAGGCTCAAAGCTGGCTTCTTTCACTGCTCAGGGGATGCTCTTCTACTGAGCTGCAAAGGGAAAGCTTCACCAAGTCAGAAGGAAAAAAGAATCAGGAATCTTCTTCCCCCTGTTTAAGTAGCCCTAACAGACTCAGCCAACTGTTAGTCCAGTAAAATTATTAAAAATATATAAAATCAGGGTCTGGCACATAAATACACGTTGCTTCACAAATGCAAAATAGTTTCCCCTTCCCTATACTCGCTTAGCTGAGGAAAGCTGAAAGGAAGATAAACTCTGTTGATTTTTTTTTAAAAAAATAATCAAAGGACTGCTGTGTTAATTCAAATGTTCAGAGAGAATAACCCCTTTGGAACGATTTCAATGAAATTTCCATAAAGTTCCAGATGTTCTAACAGCCGCAGAGGACAAATGAGGTTACATTTTCTTATACAGTAAGAATGTGTCTCCTTCCAACAGAGACATCCAGCAAGAGCTCGTTTAAAAAATGTACGTTGTCATTAGAATAGGATACTGCTATCACAAAAATCGACTTACAGCCATCTTAATAAAAAACAAACCTGGCTCTGATTTCAAAGAAAACCCACGTGTAGCACGGAGTCAATAATCCACCCCTTCTCCTCTGAATTAAAAGGCTCTACAAAAGATTTCCAGTCCCTGAATTACCACCTTAGTTCCAGCAGTGTTTTTGGCCCTGTTCAGCCACTCTTTTTTCCTCTCTTTTTGATATGAAAGTCTACAGGACCACGAGTTAGGGGATTTTAGCTTTCTTTTGTGCCTCACTTCTTTAATTTGCTTTGTTTTGCTCCATTTTTCAAGTTTTCCAGGAGGTCACTGACGCTGTGAAATTCTAAAGCCTCGCAGAGAGAACACGGAGGAGAGGAGAGAGAAGGACCCAAGAGAACACAAAACCAAACATTGAGAACAGTACTTCAGGAAGTCAGGAGTATTTTTAAGAACAGGCAAACCAGTGAAACAGAAATCAAACCGGGTTCTTCAGAACTGGAAAAACACAACACTAAGCTAGCAGAAAGAAGAAAACTTTTTTTTTTTTGTTTCCCTCCAAATGTCGTCCAGCAGTTTCTTTAACATGGGTTTTACCAGCGCATACCACGTACTCCATGGACGAGAAGCCACAAAGCCGTTCCCATAACGAGAAGTCACACTCTGGAGAGTACCTGGCCACAAACCGGTCGCCGGCAGAGCAGTCAGTTCCACACTGAAAAGCAATGTCGTGGTGAGAAGGTCTTTCCAAAGGAAGCGGAACGAGCGGTTTCTGAGAAGGAAAAGGGCTGTTCCAGCCCTGCCCTGGCTGCTGCCCTGTGAGCACGGTGATCTGCTCGGCTAGCGTCCCCACAGTGGTACTGCAGGAGCCAAAGATCCGGAAGAAGGCCTGCATCTCCTGGAGGAAAAAACGCACCTCCAGAATCTCCAGCCTCGGCTTCAGCAAGTGTTCCTGGCCCAGGAGGTCAGCCAGAGGGTACAGCTCATAGAACTCCGCTTCTCTGCGCAGCCTCTGGAAGTCTGAGAAATCAGCAGGCAGAGAGACCTGCAGAGTCCTCAAGAAGTCCATGATGTAACTGAACAAAGCCCCGTCTCTGTCCACAAAATACTCTCCGTTCACCAGCTTAAACTCCTGGTCGTCGCCGCTCAGCATGCGTGCTAACCTGGACCCGGGGAACTGCAGCAAGGTAGCAGCCCGGGTTACAAACCTCACCCCTCCCACGCTCAGCGCGACCACCTCTCGGCTGCTCATGGCTCCCTCGGCCCGTCAGGGCGTCCGGCGCCCTGCTCTGCGCGTCTCTGAGCTGATCTTTCCTAACCCACCGGCCATCTGGAGCGAGGTGCGGAGCGGCGACAGGATTCCCAGGCAACAAAGATGTAAATACCGTGTACAAGAGGTTTGTTTGCAGGGTTTGGTTGCTTGGAAACTTTGATTCTTGGACTTGAATGCTTTATTTTGAAATGGATGGCTCGCAAGGACTACTGGAAGACGGCGAGTTGACCGTCACAACACATTAACTCTTGACAGAGGCCAAAAAACATCCCCAAAGTATGGCACCCATTACGTTTGTTTCCTGGAAACGTCAACAAACCATTTTCATTCTGTACATGGCTGTTCATAGGACCACTGCAAGAGGAAGTTAAATGTACTTCAGGTAACATATTTCAGGATCATATGCTCGTAGAGAAGGGCACTTCAGGGAACTGAAGCTTACAGTTCACTTTAAGCCAGTGCCAATGCACTAAAAATTCAATTAATTCCTCAAACAAGGTACAGGAAAACACAGTAACAGTACAAGAGCCTCTACATGTTTCCAATGTTAAAACATCACCAACATCCATACTCCCAGGGCGTTACACACCATCCCAAGAATGTCATCCCATCTCTTTCCCTGGCTCTCAGCATTACAGTCTGGATCGACAGAGAGGCAAAGGAGAGAAGCTGCTCCACCTGCCCCCCCTGCGGGGCTACAACACAAGCTGCCTTCTCACCCCACTGAACTGGTGGCATCAAAGCCATGTTTTAAGGAAGCCTGGCTTCAAAGAAGCATGGATTTAACGAGACAGCTCAGATACCCCAACAATTTCATGCTGGAAAAGTAAACTGCAAAGTATATGCACCTTGCAGCTCGTTCTCTTATCAGCCTCAGTTGATTTCTCTTTATCTCTAGAATGTATTCAAGATGCTTCCCCTGAAGATGTTTTTGTATAGAAAATGTAAACAATAACCAGTACCTACAGAAATCTGAATACACAGGACAATTTTCAAGTTTTACAAAAATATATACACATATACATATATGTATATATACATCTACCAATATATATATGCACACATATATATATTTTTCAGCAAATACAGGTAGAACCATCCTCAGGTAGAAAGGGTTTCCAGACTGAACTGTGCACGCTGTGTTCTGCAGCGAAGGGCAGCCTTAAGCAAGCCTCTCAGTGCAGCACTCTTCTCAGTCACAACTCTTCTTCCCGTTACCAAACCAAGTAGGCTTTTTCCCAAGTAGGAAAAAAAAAAAAAAAAAAAAAAAAGGC
>WBMW01003703.1:1185987-1230430 GCA_013396635.1 Penelope pileata | reverse complement strand
AAAAAAAAAAAAAAAGATGCCCTTTAGGAACACTTTTTATCAAAGGTATATGATTTCTTATTCCACAAATACATTATCATTATACTAAGTACACAGTTTGGCCCTAAATTTTGGTAAGAAAAATGACTTTAAATGAATAACGTTTCCATAATCACCACTGCAACAAGAATCCAGAACAATATGTTTTTCAAAGCTCCATTTCACCTTCAGTTTAGCACTGCTCAAAGGACATGAATATTGTGGATATTTTGGAAACATTTTGAATCTTTGAATGCTTTCACTGGAAGTCTTTAAAAAAAAAAACAACCCAGTTTTACAAAGTTTCGTGTTTTCTTCACCTAATCTTTTTTCAGTAGGGACTTCACAACAGTTTATACTTGCACACAAACTGTGCAACATTATCCAGTACAACCAAGGTGTAGTTTTTACACTTTTCTCTTAGAAGTGAAGCTCCATCTGTCATCTGTTCCCAGTAGAAGACAGCATGATCTGCTATCTCCACCGTATCTGCCAAATAGGACAAGCTAATGGTAAAGAACTGGGATTTCCAGCACTGGAGATTGTCAACAACAGACTCCACAAAGGACATTCTGGTGACAGCAAGGATAAGCAAGCAAATTAGAGAGGTTATTATAAACCTGCGCGAAAAGACTGAGGGAATCTTCAATTTCAGAGTGTTGTTTTCCTGAGGCAAAGAAAGTTTGTCCACATCAACTAGTTTTATCCCATTCCACTGGCTGGTATCGAAGCTCTTCATTGTAGGGCTGATGTCGACGTTGGAACAAGGTAAAGGGGTTTCTCTGAGCACCTTGATTTTTTCCCTGAACTCCTGCATCTGTTGCAGAAATATAATGGGTTCAGACACATCTTTGAAGGCCTCTGCAATGTTAAAAGCCATCCGCTGCTCCTGCAGAATCGTGTTCAGTTTGTTGATCTCCGGATCGTAGGCCTGCATCACTGCAAGCTTCATGGTCTCAAAGTCAGAGAGAATCTCATTTCGCTTCTGCTCCAGCGTGTGCTGCAGTTTATCAAAGAACTCCTTCACCTTGTCAGAATCCTTGGTGAGCATCTGCAGAGCTTTCCGCTTGCTGGTTTCCAAGGTATCCAGCCGAGAGAGCGCATCTCCGCAACGCCACGTTTCGAAGCCCTGAAACAGGGTTTCAAAAGCCCGCTTCTCCTGGGAATAAGCCTCCTCGATGGAGCAGAACACGTGCTTCGTATGGTCGCCGCGGGTGGCACAAACCCCACAGATCAGCTGCATGTCTGTCCGGCAAAAAATGTTAAGGGGTTGCCCACTGTGCACTTTGCACACGGGCATTTTCGGAGTTACTTTGATTTTGTTGTACTTCTCCACGATACCTTTCAGGGAATAGTTGACTTGTAAGCTGTTGACTCCGGTAACAGGAGTTTCCTTCCTGCACGTGGGACACTTGAATGGGGACGGCCTCCAAAGCACGTTCCGCACATTTCCCTCCAGTATTCCCTCCAGACACTTTCTGCAGAAATTGTGTGAGCAGGGCAGGACGCGAGGATCGTCAAACAGGCTACAGCAAATAGGACAGGTGAGATCTTCCTCTAGAAGCTCCATCATATCCTAGGAAAGAGAAGAAAGATGGTAACAGAACTTCTCAAATAGTTTCTCCTCTCTGGGAACAGTGCAAAAGCTGATCTCTACCTGAGGATCGACCTTTTCCTCGTGGATCCTGAAGACAGAGCCCCGGGTGGGTTCTGACAATCAGCCCTGGCCCAGAATCAGATATTCCCCAAAGGGACCGAGTTAGCTGTGGGATCTGGCCACCAGATGGCAGGCACAGGAATGGCGTGGGGTCCAGGCAGAATCATTTTCTCAATCTCAAAGAGAAATGCTGGAAAAGGGCTCACCAAACCCAGCAAGGGCTTTCCGGGTCAAATGAAAATAACTCATGTACTACTAATTCAAGGCTTACATCTTCCTTCACTGACACAGCACACAGAAGCTGGACCTCCACAAGACAGTGAGCTGACACACCCTGCTAAGATCTGATTGCTCGCTGCTCGCTCAGCTCATCCAAAGCCAATAGTTTCAAACACCGTGCACTGGTCTACTTCAAGAAGGCAGTATTACAGGTGACTGAAAAGGCAAAGCTTCAGAAGTTCTTTAGCTAGAGCATGTGCTGTGGCTCTTTGCTCTCCATGTGAAGACAAGCTGAGTCAACAATCAGGTACAAACTTAGAGTTTCTCACAATATTTGTAAATAACCAAGTGAATATGTTATTGCTGAGCTATTCAGCACACAGATAGCATACTTCAAAGAACAGCTGCCCATAATCCTTGATAATTCATAGTGAAATTAAACTATTAACTATTTTTACTCATCCACAATCTCTATTTCAAATTGCATTCTGACAGCACGAATGCCCCAGCAATTTCTTTTTGTGGACAGGACCTACTGGAAAGGGATTTACCACACACCTTTGCAGTGGGAAGTCTCAGTGATGGGACTCATCCCACCACCCTCCCAGTGCCTCTAACCCAAGTTCTCAGGTGCAGACATCTCGTAATTACAGCAGGCTCTACGAAAACAAGCAGCTAATAAAGACCAAACAGGGTGACAGCTTGTATTAGCCAAAACTCCCAAACGCTTTGTTTTGAGCTATAATTAAAAAGATGCTTCTCTTGTGTAAGTTCATTCCACGTTATGCTTTAAAATATGTAATAGAATCCCTTTTTACAAATTAACAGCATCAAGGTAGTCCTGTAACAAGCAAAGTACAGGAATGAACTCTTTTAATCAATTCTGATGAACCACAGAACTATTGCTGTTGTTACTAAGGCTCCTGTCCCCTCTAAGAAACATAGTTTCTTCCTCTAAGAACCAAGAGAAGAGCCGCAAGGAAGATACGTGCTGCTCAGGACAAGCCTAATAAAAAACCACTGATCCTAGGGAAGCACGAGGAAGAAATGCAAGGCCAGTTCTGAGCTCCTTTCAGGAGGGGACAGACACAGTCACAGTGAGACCTCACACTCCCCCTGCTCCTCCAACCAGGAAGAGGAGGGGAATTCCCCGTGTTTGTTTGGATAAGCAGGGTTTGAAAAAGTTGGCAGCTTTTCTACTCACCCTGAGGACGAAGGTCATCAGGCAGAAGAAGGCACCCGTTAAAGGCAGGGACAAAGTCCTGGAGAAATGATCTAATTACTCCATTTGCTACATAAGGTTTCCTTTAAGGCCACAGATCCCATTCAGAAACTTCATTTTCTGTAAAAAGAAAGCAGTTTTGAAAACACTTCTCAATGCTGGCACAAGCAAGGTTTCTCTCCTGCATTCTCTTCCTAATGGTAGAGAGAATGAGATGAAGGGAAGAGGGTGATCTTGCCCCTACACTCGAGTCTTCTTCCTTACGCATGATTCCCTTTCCAGCTTCTACTCAAAGCATTTAGCCGTGGTGGCAGCACACAGATCAGTTTTGCTCACATACTACAAGGATAACAACTACAAAACTAAAATGACAGTTCTCTATTTTTAGTAATTGTAAATTTACAGCACAGAAAATATTTGTTCTGGTCCATCTCCTTTACCAGGAAGGATTTTGCTTCTTACAGAACTAGAAGAGAAGCTTTGCATGCCTGACAGCAAGTACTGCAAACCACTGCAGAAAATGCTTACTACAACGTTCCATCAAAACTGCAGGACTAATGCTGAAGACTTTCATGCTCCTAAAAACACACAAGCATATACGAAAAGGTTTCACGATCCAAATAAAACTGTCTTGGTGCATTCCAGGCCCACTTATCCAATTAAATAATTGTGCTTTACAAATGAATTTCAAAAACGTAATGTGACAGCATTAAAAGCTTAGGATTTTAAAAAAAGAAATGGGCAAGGCTAGGAGCTTTTTTTTTTCCCCTCTTACAACAACAGTAGTCAGAACAAACCAAAGGTACTGCAAACTTGTACAACTGGTTGGGACAGCTGAACTCCCGTCTTCTTTAGGAGGTTACTTTCAGAGAAGATGCTGCCTGTGGACTGAAGCATCCCTTTGTAACACCAACTCGGTATTCGTGTCAGTGACTACAGCTCCAAACCCAGCAACTCCTCCGCTTCTCTGTCGGGATGTGCTCTGTGTAACTTCTGACCCAAGTATGGACAGCCCAAGAATTCGCCATCCATAGTGCACAGACCAACAGGCACAGAGGTATCTTCCTTCACCTGAGCTACACAAACTCTGGGTACAACCCCAGGAGAGGTCCCCCACTAGAAAGAGCGACTTAAGAGGGTTTTACCATTCAGAAGGACAAAAGAAACCAAACCGCAGGTGTAAAAACAAGCTACACTGTAGCTTTTTACTCTGCTTCAGCAACAAATTCAACCTGTGGGTCTCAGCACAGAACTTGGGACTACCAGCTAGCAGCAGGCAGAAAGCAAAACCAAAATTTCACCAAGCTTCAAGCAAAACAGAAAGAGAGCTCTTGAGTTACAAGCTTCCTGCAACGACCTTTAAGTACTCTATGTGAAACCAGACCGAGCCAGGCCGTGCTTCCACTGGCAGCTGAGCTGGTCAGGAGGGGCCTCGTCCCGCTCCTGCGAGGGCCCTGGTCCCTGTCAGGACCTCCTGTGAGCCCCCTCGCTGGTCTCCTTCAGGTCACTGTGCCCAGCCCACCCAAAACGGGGGTCCTGAGGGACAGAGGTGGCAGGAAGGGAGGCGGGAGCTCCTCCTTCCCGCACCAACACCCCCACTCCTGCTCACCCCACCGTGAGGAGCCGCAGCCTGACCGAGCTCCAGTGCTGGAGCAGGTGGCACAGCTGACCCCAGACCCACCCGGCGCTCAGGAGCCGAAGGAAGCGGCCATGCTTCCAACCGATTATGTTGCAGCCGAAGGTTCTTTTTTCCCCCAGGAGCACCAGGTGTAGATCCAGCACGCTCGGCTCTCAGAAAGCTGCAGAGGCCTGGAAAAAAAACCACAAGCAATCCCAGCTAAGCGCCGTTAGAGCCCAAGGACCCCTTAGGGCTGCCCGCCCACCCACCGGGCACACACGGGAGGCTCCCGGGGACCGCGCACCCCGCACGGCCACCCGCCGCCCGCAGCCCGGGTACCGGGGCTATGGGGAGGAGAAAGGCAAATTATCGATGATCGCNGGCCCCCGCCCGCTGCTCCCCGGGGTGGTCCTGTAGCGCGGCGGCCGCTCTCACCTCAGCGGGCGGCTCTCGGCCCGCCATCCCCCGGCCCCGCCGCTGCACGGCCCTGCTCGCCGCGCTGGGTCCCGGCCCCAGAGATAGATACGGCCCCGGCTGAGGTGCCTGAGGGGTTGTGCTGGTGAGGCTGCAGCCGGCAGCACCGCGCAGGGCTGGATCGCCTTCCGCTTCGTTCCAGATAGCCCTGTGTGCTCCTGGAGACGATGGAGACGCGTTCCCACTGCTTTATAATTCCTGCCAGTGAGGCCGCTGGGGCACAGAAGCCTCTTTTTGTGGGTTTTCATTGACACCCAAAATGAGCTGCTGTTGGGGTTAGGATTTGTGAAGCACCATTCCCAAACACAGGTGCTCTGCTCCCTGCATCCATGTCGTTCCATCATGCTTCCGTCACGCCTCATTCATCCACTGTGGCCACATCACTCTTCAGACACATGGGACTGCTCACACTAAGGACTGCCCACACAAGGGAAATTTGGAAGCCAGACCACCTTTCTACCCAATGGAGCTCCCTCGCTCATCTCTTTTCCAGTGTTTTAGGAATCTGGACTTTAAAGGCCAGTCAGTAAAACACAGGCAGCAGCAACCAAGAGTCCTAGTGCACTTGAATTCCCATATGTTTCTCCTTGATCGAGTCATAGAATCATAGAATGGTCTGGGTTGGAAGGGACCCCAAGGATCATCAGGTTCCAATCCCCCGGCCACAGGCAGGGCCACCAACCTCCAGATCAGGTGCTAGATCAGGCTGCCCAGGGCCCCATCCAACCTGGCCTTGAGCACCTCCACAGACGGGGCATCCACAACCTCTCTGGTCAGCCTGTGCCAGCACCTCACCACTCTCTCAGCAAAGAACTTCCCCCTGACATCCAATCTAAACCTCCTCTCCTTCAGCTTAAAACCATTCCCCCCTTGTCCTATCACTGTCTACCCCTGTAAAAAGTTGTTTTCCCTCCTGTTTATGATCTCCCTTTAAATACTGGAAGGCTGCAATGAGGTCTCCCTGCAGCCTTTTCTTCTCCAGGCTGAACAAGCTCAGATTGCTTGGCATCTTCTTTGCAATTTTTAAAAGTAAGTAATTCCAGCTTGTTTCTGGAAGGCGATAGTTTAATCCACTCCTCAGCTACCCAAACTGTATTCAAGAGATATCCCAATACTTGTGCATTTGTTTCCTGTGTGTCCCTTGACTACGCTTTTCCAACAGCCATTTTTATATCAAGAATTTCCTGATTTTACTAAGCTTCTCTTGAATGTTTTGGTTAAAGATATTAACAAGATGGCATTCTTGGCACTTTAGATTGCCCACTCATTGTACATTACATATTTCTTGTACTTTCTTACAACTTCTTTCCCTCGCATATTTCTAGAGTATATTTAATTCTCCATTAATTCTTTTGACTGAAGTGAGTGCATTTTCCTGTCCAACTGTTTCCATATAAACAGAGGGAGCTCTGCAGGCACGAGAGTGCGGACTGGCTTCCTGGGACATCTCCTCTTCATATGGTCAATCCAAGAATTTTCTTGTCCTACCTTCCTTGAACTTCCATCTGATCGGAAAGCTTAAACCTCAGGACAAACACAGCAGACACAGTTTCATTTCCTGTGCAGTCACACAGGATTTCTGTGTTTGATTTAATTGTACCATGGCTGTCCTCAACACGATCAAATACAATTTTTTACTACTTTTGTTTGAGTGATTATTTCTATTACACAAACAAAATACGCAATGCGGCTCTGCACACAACCGTTTTGCACAAATGTAGTCCATCCTTCTATATTCTTTAACCAGAATCATCAAATAGCATCATAGAATATCCTGAGCTGGAAGGGACCCACAAGGACCATTGAGTTCAACTCTTTGTAAGCCCTCTGCTGTTAATGCAGGTTTTTCAATGGCAGGTTGCTTACGAGGTTGCATTCTCACACCTGAGAGCACAGAGTGTTTTCCTGCAGCAGCATCAGAGGCCGTTCATTGAAGCTTCAGAGAAAAGTTCTGGCTGGTATAAAAGAGCATTGGTAGATCTGTGGCAATATTTCTAACTGAAAAGGAAATAAACCAAGGAAATCTAGGCTTAAAGGAGCCAGCTTGAAGGGAAGTGTTAGGATGACTGTCACTTACCCTTGGGAGGGCTCAAAATCATAGACTCATAGGATGGTTTGGGCTGGAAGGGTCTCTTAAAGAACAACAAGACCAACCCATCTTTCACTAGAGCAGGTTGCTCAAAGTCTTCGATCATGGCTTCAAGCACTTCCAATGATGGGGCATCCACAACTTCTTTGGGAACTTGTTCCAGTCTCTCACCGCTCTCATTGTGAAGAATTTTTTCCTTAAATTCAGTCTGGTTTGGGAGGAGTTATAAAATAGTGGCAACTACCAGCTTTGGAAGACAAGCACCCTTACTTGTTGTGAGAAGGAGGCAGCAGCACCTATTGTCATCCTTCAGCTACAGAGAGGACACAGACCACGGTTCATGTATTGAGGCAGCAAGGAAAGATTCCTGAAGCTGTCTGTTGTGGTTCAGCCAGCAACCCGACGGGGCTCTGCTGCTGCTCACCTCGCTCTGCCTCACTTCGTGGACGCCTTCCTGAGCTGATTCGCCCTGCTATGCCCACAGAACGCTATTCCCTTTCCTGTGCCTGGGTTAGTTAGTTTCCCGCTGATTCAACAAGCTAAACCAGTTCAGTGCAAGATTAGATAACTACCAGATGTAAGGTAAGAAGAGGGAGGAAAAGAGAAACAAGGTTTTCTCCTTTCTGTGGAAGCAAGCCATGAAACCGACTCAAGCTGTATGCAGCAGGTACTTTCACCCTGCAAGATGGATTCACGGGGAGTTAAGCCAACTGTGCTGCTGGCAAAAGAGAGAGCTCCGTCCTTTTCCCTTCCCTTAGTCATGCTTTCCTGATGCCTCCTCTCTGCTGGCTCCGACATTCACGCAGCCACATGTTAGATTAGACCTGCTTGCCAACAGAGCTGAGAGCTAATCCAGTTTTTTAAAAAAAGCTTTTCAGCAGGATCTATTTCCTCACCCAGCTGATCCCACAGCCGAGCAGACACCGATGCCAGCATCAGGGAGCTGGAGAAGGGGCCTGTCTCAGTGGCAGCCTGCACACGTGTCACAATAAAACCAAAGTGCCCCCCTCAGCCATAATTTCCCAAATGCTTCCAGCCAGCTCTTGCCAGCGCCGTTGCCAACAGTAACACAGTCTTGCCCTTTGGCCACACCAGCTCCTCACTGTGGGCCCCAGCCACCCTCTGTGTTGTGCTAGAGAAGACAGCTATCACAAAACGGATGGACGAAAGTAGCTGGAGTTCAAAGTAGCTTCTTTTATTTCCAGGTTTGCCTTCCTTGTCAGTAAGGCTTCTCCAAAGCCATGCTACCAAACACTTCTCAGACTAACTGTCTCCTAGGGTGAAACACCAAGGAAGAGTGAAGAGGGCATTTCCCGGACTTACCCTTGGCTCCAGGTCTGATTTTCTTCCCAGTGGAGGAGGTTCAGCCGTCACGTCCCGTTGCAGAGGTGTCGGAGCACACCCAGAGTACACCCCAGCTTCAGGACGATGACGTGTGGAAGGACGCTGCTTTATTCGTGTGAGCATACCCTCACGTGGAGAGAGGCAACCCAAGACGTGCCGTGTAGCTGCTGTCGGGACCCAAACGTGGAAATAAACCTGCCAGGGATGTGATGCCAATATGGCTCAGTAAGAAGACACTGTGAGACAGCAGAAATAAACTGTTCAGAGCAGCCCCGTGTCAGACACCTTAACCACGCAGAAACGTTTCACAGCTATATTGCATCTGACCACACTTCTTTTTCAACAGATACATCTGGACTGTATTAAACACTCCAAAAGAGGGATCAGAGAAAGCCATTTCTTGTTATTGTTCCATAAAAACTACTTTTCATATGCATTGTAGAAATACCAGGCATTAAAAATCCATGAAGGATCGTCAGCAACTGCAATGACGGACTGCACTTCTGAGGTCTGTATTTCAGAGGCTGCCTCGCTATCTGCAGGGTCTCTGCCGACCAGTTCAGCAGCACTGAAAAGCTCCATCGTTTCACGTGCAGAACTTTGACCTTCACCATTAACTAATATTCAGCACTTTGCCACATTTCCCCATGAGGAGGAAAACTCGGTGATGAATTCAGTTATCTCCTCGGTGCAATCCTATTTATTTATGAAGAATGTACAGCCACGTCCCATTTCCTTGCACGCAGAGGAAGCAAATGGGAGGGAGCGTGGTGCGGCGGTCCAAGTTTGCTGCTCTAGCCAGGATGCTTGCCCAGAAGAAGCTGTCCCTTGGCTTTTTCTCAGGGCCATGCACCACTGCTTCTCCCACTGTCTGCTGGCTCTCGCCTGGTGTTTCCGCTCCCTGACATGCACGCAGGCAAACACAGCTGCAACCAATCTGGGCTCTTGCTGCCGCGTTCGCAAACCGTCCTGGGAGAAATCTGACTTTCCCCAAATTAGTGCTTGCTCATAGGAATTAGCTCATCTCAGTGCCTGGCTGTGCAGCCCTGTGCTGTGGGCAGCGGTTTCTCGTTTTTCGCTATCTTGTGCCGTAAAAGAACTTAATTGCTCCTTCCTGAATGAAGCCTGGCCAGCGCGCCTGTCAGTTTTAATGAGGTTTGTGACTGCCTATAGATCAAAGCTCTGTCCCGGTGGGTTTTGCTTATATTGCATAAAAAGGAAAGAAGTGACCTCCAAAGTAAATAGAGCAACGAGGAACGAAGTTGGTTTTCATACACAATTTCTGCTCTGCCTTGGCAAGTGTCAGATTAACTGTATAAAGCAGGAGACTTCCTCCAGAATGTAAATCCTCCCAAGAACACATTACAATGAAGATTTGACGAGGTTGTGCACAACCTGTTTTTCATCTGAGACCTTGTCTGTATCATCTTCCAAACCACAGGCCTGACCCTGGGAGTGGAAGGACTGCTTTCAGCAAACAAACCTTGATTTTCCAGTCCTGCACTATCATTTAGTTCTGTGCAAGCTGCATGAAGATGTTACTACACCCATTCCAGCATATGCAATAACTATTTTTTTCAAGGGTTTCCGCAGGTGGAAATGCCTCCACAAAGCTTGTGGCAGCGGAGGAGCGAGTCCCAGTGGTTTTTCCTAGCAGGGCTCGAGGACGGACGAAGAGGAATCATTTTGCTGAGGCTGATTAGTCATGTTGTATTACATGCTGTAGCAACGAGTGATGCAATACATCATTCTCTTCTTTCCTGTAAACTGGGTGACATCAGGGAACCTTGCTGAAAACTATTCCTCTGCAGCCTGTGGATCTGTTCTGCAGGGCTAATGAGAGACAGTCGTGTTTTGTGAATGAAGCTCTGAGCAAAAGAACAAAACAAGTCAATGATCACCCTCTTCTTTCAGCACGACCTCCAAATACTCCCACATTTGTGGAATGGATGGGACCTGTTCTTATTTTCTGCTCTTTTTCCTGTTCTTCTAACATGGTTCCCAGACAAAATGTCTCTGCTGCTACCGTTCAAGGAAATAAAGTCAAAACCCTGTGAGCAACAAGCATGTTTAGGCTTGCGGAGCATGATTTTGCTTCCAGTGTGGGAGGGCCCTAAATACTTGGCCTCCCCAGTGAAAGAAATGCACACTCAAGAAAGGCAGATGCTGCGTTAACCCTTCGTTACCAACCACAGATGGACTTGTGAACGCTGGAGCCCAGATCTCTGTTTCCTTGGGGCAGCCGTTTGCACGTCATAAAAATTGTGTGCAACCTCGCTGTAAACAAGCTGGCAAAGAGAAATGTACAGATCTGGTACAATCTTGGTGGAATTTCTCACCTCCTACTCCATGAAAGGTGTATGAAAAAGCCCCATGTGTTGC
Organism: Penelope pileata; assembly: GCA_013396635.1. Lineage (NCBI taxonomy): Eukaryota > Metazoa > Chordata > Aves > Galliformes > Cracidae > Penelope > Penelope pileata. The sequence goes on along the minus strand of WBMW01003703.1, from coordinate 1,219,407 downwards.
CAGCTGCCTTCATTGCTTTCTCCTGATACATGCTGCGTGTTTTTGGTTTTCTCAGCTGGGGCATCGTACACCTCTGCAGCTTTACTCACTTACCCCATTGTGACACTGAGCTGTCACCAGCACTGGGGGACACTGGTGGAGCTGGGCTCTCCACCTAAGGAAGCAGTGGACCAGGAAAATGCCACCATCGCCCCCAAGAGCCCCCATCCCCTCCAGTCCCACAGACATGGAGATGCCAGCATGGTGCAGCAAGACGTGCTCATTTCCCCAGTGGTCATTTTGGGGAAAAAAGGAATCATTGGGGAACAGAAAAAATGGGATGGAAGTCATTTGGAGGTTGAGTCTCTTCCTAAGGATTTTTGTTTTGTTCTTTTTCTTTTTTTTTAAAATATATTAACATTTGTCATTTAGCATTTACTGTAACAAACCCACAGTGTGCAGCAGACAATAAAAATCCTGCAGCGATGTAAATGGGACTAATTATGTGCACAATGAGCTACCAATGAGAATGCCGGTGCCCTCTGTACGAAATGAATAAACATCAGTTTCCACCTCATAGTGACTTCTTAGAAGCCCAAGAACAATCCCGTTTGGCGTATTTTAGGGAAGTGAGCTCCCAACCACGAATGTTTATGGGCTGTAACACCTTGGGGAGCTCTCCAGGTGAGACGCCAGGACACGAGGCAGTGGCTGAAAGTCACCGGAGACAACTGGAAGTTTTCCTGCAGATAGATAAGAGCACAGCAGGCACAGGTGGGCTCCCAGCGCTGCGCGGTGGCACTCCTCACTGCCAATGGGGAGAAGCCGTGTGCCCAGCACGGCCCTGGCAGCCACAGACCATGCACTATTACTGTATTAGAAATAGTGCAGCCAGCAGGAGCAGGGAGGTGATCGTCCCCCTGTAAGCTCTGGTGAGGCCGCACCTTGAGTGCNGCACTGGAACGGCCTGCCCAGGGAGGTGGTGGAGTCAACGTCCCTGGTGGTGTTCAAGAAACGTCTGGATGAGGTGCTAAGGGTTGAGTAGTTTAGTGTGAGGTTTAGTAGTTTAGTGGGAAATATTGGTGGTAAGAGGACAGTTGGACTGGATGATCTTGTAGGTCCTTTCCAACCTAGTGTTTCTATGATTCTATGATAGGGCCTCTCCTCAGCCGCAGTGCCAGCCTGGGACGCCTGGTCACGAGGCCTGGCAGTAGCCCTGCACCAGAACGGCCTCACACCCCACTGGAACCCCTCTCTGGGAGGTGTGCTCTCGGCGGGCACACCCCGCCATGTCGCAACGCAGCGCCGCCCGCTGCCACCTCCCGCCCGCCAGGGGGCGCTGCGCCCGCCGCCCCGCCCGGCCCGCCGCCACCTCCCTGCTCGCCCGCGGCTGCGCGCTTCGGGACAACTCGGCTCGGCCCGGCACGGCTCGCCGGGGCTCGGCCAGTCATGGCCGCCTCCGTCTTCTGCTGCCTCCGCTGGTGCCGGGATGGCGGCGCGGGCCACATCCCACTGAAGGAGATGCCGGCCGTGCAGCTGGACACGCAGCGCATGGGTGAGCGGGGCGGGCCTGCGCGCCCCTCAGCCTCTCCAGGGCTGCGGGACGGGGTCGACAGCGGCTGCTGCCGGGCGGGGAGGGGGAACCCGGGGCTGCGCTGCGCTGCGCTGAGGCGGGCCCGGCGCTGGGGCGCAGCCGTCGGCCCGTTGGGACGGGGCTGTGTCGGTGGGCCCGGATGGGTGTCCCGCTCACGGCCGTGCCGGCAGTGCCTACGGGTGAGGGCCTCCAGCGAACAGAGTGCGGGGCATGGGGCCTCCTCGCAGCCTCCCATCAGGGGCTGGGCCAGGGCTGTGAGCAGCTCCGTGCCCTGAAACCCACGGGTGACATCAGAGCCGCCTGCAGGTCTTCACTCCATAAAGCCCAGCTGAAAGGTGAACCAGCCCCTAAGCTCCCTTCCCATCTTACATCAAAGCGTGGCCCTTCCCCGTGACCCCCACAGAGTAACAGAACTTTTACTTGGGGCTGAGAGAATGCAGCTTGGTGTTTAGGGCTTTTAAGGGCCGCTTGCAGGCTTCTGAATGGGTTCTGAAGTTTTGCGTTTCATTTCTTCTTGCAGGAACAGACGTCGTCATCGTTAAAAACGGCAGAAGAATATGTGGCACGGGAGGCTGCTTGGCCAACGCGCCCTTGCATCAGAACAAGAGCTACTTTGAGTTTAAAATCCAGTCCACAGGTCAGTCAGCAAAAATCGTACAGCTTTACTCTCGGGAGGTGTTTCAGGTTGTCTAGGGGTCGTGTCCCACATGCTGAGCATGAGCGTCTTTCCCGTTGCATCCTTGAGCTTTGTGGACGTTGGAGACTCTTGTAAGTTGTCTTTCTGTAAAAGGAATTTTATTTTTTTTAATTGTGACTCTGCAGTGATGGAAAGAATGATAGGTAAACTCCGTAACAAAAGGAGTGTAAATCCTAAAACAATGCATTGCATGCCGTTACGTGCACGCTTTTCAGTCAACGTGTTTCAGAAATACACTTTGTGGTCATAAACATTTATGTACCATAAAGCACTGGCTATGAAGTCATAGCTTTTCTTAACAGTGCAGTTTATCCAGCACTGTGTGTCGGCCTGGATTTGTCATTAACACGTACTGTGTTTGCCTGAGCAATGGTGACCTTCCTTGTGCTAGGCTTTGCTTGTCAAATCAAACGTGCAGCACTTAATCCAACTCTGCTATATTGAGAGGAACCTTTCAGCACAATTTTGCACAGATTTGCAATGCAAGGTAGCAGAAATGAATGAAACCTGGAAACATTATGCTTTTACTAATACATTCCGCTTCAGCAGTACAGAGGACACTCCAGATTTGCCTACCTTCTAATACTAGAAATCATCGTTATTTTTAAAAACATCAGACACTATCAAAATGAAGCTGTTCTTCCTCAGAGTGCAGGGAGAGGAAGGAAGAAGGGGAGTGTTAGTCCGGAGGCAGGCCTCACGATGCTAGCTGGAGGCTGAACCCGGCGCTCTTGGGGTGAGAGTTGTTTGCACTCAGCTGGCTCAGAGTGCAGGCAGTGTGAGCACAAAGCTGGCTAAAGCACCTCACACTCAAACTGATTTTTTAGTTTTAAACTACACATAAACCTCAGCTCAGTCTAAATCTGGAATTTTAGTACCCTTTTTTTCGGAGGGGGAAGAATCAGCTGCAGCTGTTGTTTCCATATGGTCATTATTCACACAAGTACAGTATCCATGCTCTTATACTTGAGAAACACAGCAAATGAAGTCTCCTGGTCCCTCTGAGTCTTGTCTCACCTATTCCTGTGCATCAAAGTAGAAGAATTGTAGATTACTCAGTTTAAAACTTGGATTCTCAGATGTGTGTCCCTGTGCCATCTACCAGGGGTCATCTAGCCTGCCTGCTGGAAAGGTTTTCAGAGTCTAATCTGACTCTTGCTCAGACTTGTGTCCTTTTCACTTTGGGCTTCTAAGTATTAGAATAAATTGTTCTGCAATTTTGTCTTCTGAAACTAATTTTCTTTCATTTTTGCTACATTTTTGTCTCATGTAGATTAAACAGTCCTAGTTTCTTCATCATCCGCTTATAGTTCATGATTTTGCACTTTTTTTTGATTGGCTTTTGTCCAGAATTTCTCTAATTGACCTAATTTGTCATAAGGTATGATGCTTAAAATGGATGCTCTGCTCCAGCAGCAGTATTCGTCCTTTGCACACTTTACTTACGCCGTGTTTCATTTATACATGCCTTACAACCAGAACTTTTTCACATCTTTAGCATGCAGACTGGCATGCAGCAGCTGCTCTGTGATAACCCTCAAATTATATTCTCTCAACTGGTTGCCAAGCCACTATTGTATCCGTGCTACTTGCTGTTCCTACTTAGCTGCTGGTCTTTGTAATTCTGAAAAAGGAAACCCACTGGTCGTATTTCAGACCTCCCAACCAATTTGTCAAGCTCATTTGAAAATCAAGTGGCCTCTGAAGAGCGTGTGCTCCTGGCAGGTTGATATTGGCAGCACGTTTACTAAGCACGTTGTGATCTTGTTGAAATCATTAATGTCAATACGGAACAGCATCTGACCTTGGGCATCCAGTGAGAAATCTAAACCCCTCTTGCATCATCATTTTGATTTGACAGGGTACTTCTGATGAGCAGCCTCAGAATTCAGTTTCATTGTGCGTTCACATTGCTGTAACTTCATCTAGACCACGTTTTCCTAATTTGAGTACTTGAATATTATATGAGGTTCAAAAAAATGACCAAATCAAGATCTGTCATATTTACCATTTCTCCTTTTTCCTTAGGATAGTCGAATGGGCATTGCATTGTTTCTACTTGATTTGTTGTCTACAAATCCATGCTAGATAGATTTATTTTTCACATCCTCCTAGGTTCTCAGAGTTGGTTTCCAGTGTGTTTTGTGAATAAAAGTTAAACCAAGTGGTTAGAACTCTCTGGATCCTTATTTTTCAAGATAGATGCTGTTCATCTTCAGTCTTTTGTGACTGCTGGTATTTCCAGTGGATGCAAACTGGTGCTATCTCCATGGAACTTAGAATCATAGAATCATCAAGGTTGGAAAAGAACTCGTTAAGAACGTGCTTTTTATGCTGTCCTGCTTCTGTCAGATAGTCCAAATCATATTTGAGTTTATATTCTCTTACCATGTTAATGTCATTTTCTAGGGATTTGGGGTATTGGAGTTGCAACCCAGAAAGCAAACTTAAATCAAATTCCACTTGGCCGAGATGTCCATAGTCTGGTGATGAGGAATGATGGAGCTCTCTACTATAACAATGAGGAGAAAAACAGACTGCCAGCAAACAACTTGCCGCAGGAGGGTGATGTGGTGGTGAGTTTCTTAATGCTTCTTTATCTTCCCCTGCTGTTCCCAGATTTCTCTTTTTTTACAGCTTTGTGGTCAGGCTGGCTGTTTGGCCAAATTATTGTTCCGCTCGTGTCTCCCAGTTTGGAAAGTGCTGATATAAACTCCTATTGTGTTTGACTGGATCAGCAGCCTAGAGATAAGTGGACTTTGTTCTGAGCATCAGGGTGTTTCTGAGTGGAGGACCAACTTTTCCAGTGTTTGAAAAGTAGCCTCTCGTGGTCTCTTGTAGTCTGGTATCTAGCTGAGGGGTGAGTCCCATCACAAGGGTCCTACGGTGCTTTGAGATGAGACTTTCCTAAACAAACTGTGCTAGAATGTGTTGCGTAGTCATGCTCCATGCCCTGCTGAACTCAGGGTCCCGTAGCTGGCTGGTTAATGATTAGAAGGGCCAAGCTGAGCAGAAAGAGGTCCTGGGTGACAGAAGAACTGTATTTTTAGCCAAACTTCTGCAAAGAAGGAGATATTAAGTGGGGATTAAATGGAGAGAGGGTAATGCTCACTGGGAAGGTGATTGAAAAATGAGAGCAAATTGAGAACCCACAGGTTTTTTGTACCTCACTGTTCCAGATTTCTCAAAATATCTTTGTGACTTTGTGCTTTGTGTTCAGAGGGTTCTGGTTTATTGCTGTCATGTTCTCAATGTCCTGTTAGAGAGCTATTTTCAAAAATATGTGGGAGCAGTGAAATTTAGACCATTTATCCCCGCTACTTTTTCTTGCTGGGTAACCTTGCGTCTGTGTAGTAATGGTTAGAAATTTCATGTGTGGAAGCCCTAAACAGCTGAGGCTGACTCTCCCACCCTTTTGCCCTCAGACACTACTTTATTCTTTTAATTCCCTTCTGAAATTGTTTTCTTGGAGGGCTGCAGGCTGTTTCGGGGTTTGGTCAACTTATGTAGTCTTGAACAGCTTCGATCACAATCACAAAACTGTAGGGGATGCGTTGTTTGGTAACTCTCCAACTTTCATAAATGTCAATTTATTGTGTTCTGTCATGGAAATAGATTTCTGAAGCAGTGAATGACAATACAGTACACTCAGACATACCAAACAATTGCTTAGCTAGCAAATAAGTAATTTATTACCTTGCAAGTGTTTGCTTTCTGCTCTGTGGTCAGCATATTTACAGTGTTGTGTGTGAAACCATGGTCTGTTGCTGCTGGCAGAGAAAGGGGCTGAGAGCGGTTTCCGTCCATCGGTATGGACACACACAGTGAGTTCATTGCATCGTTATTAATGACAGTTATTCCCATGGGAAGATGCAAACAAGAAGACTGCAAACTGCTTAACGTTCAAAATTGTTAGAAATTGTGTGAGTCTTTGCCGTGGTGTGCAAAAGTCTGGAAGTTGGTTTTGTGAGCTGGCCTTATTGAGACAGTGTGCAAAGCTGTTTACATCTAAACTGAATGAGCACTAAGGAATCCTGAGTATTTGAAATTACAGATGTCCCTGATCACTTATTAACTTCTAGTCCTTCGCAGGAATATTTCAAATGAAGTTTTCTAGAGTGGTGTGGTTTGCATAATTGTGTTTGAAGCTACCTGTGGCTAAAAAGCTAAGTTAAGTACCAATCTTATGTGTATGAACTTGTTGATGGTGTTTTGTTGATCTTCCGTGTTTTGCAGGGCATTACATATGACCATGTAGAATTAAATGTATATTTAAATGGGAAGAACATGCATTGTCCAGCTTCAGGTATCCGAGGGACTGTCTATCCCGTGGTCTATGGTAAGCCAGAGATTTCCAAACCATTTCATGTTATGGACAATGTCTTTGCACCAAGTCTGTCTTGTGAATTCTTCTCGTCACTGAGATGGAGCACACATCTTTCCAGTGGCACATCAATCACTTATTTTGACAGCTAAAACCATTCTTTGTATTATCCTAGCTTTGTATTCCTGTGCAGAAGTGTATTTTCACTGCACCTTCAATGCTGTTTAATAGCTAGGAAACAAAGAGCATTGCTCACAGACTGTTAGCAAAGTGTGCACATCCAACAAGCTGGGATGTTACTGCAGTTGGTCCATAAATTGCCAGGTAGAAAACCCATAAAAAAGAAAGAAAACCAACAAATTCAACTTAATGTAGACGTGTGGGCTGATAAAGTTAATCTCTGAAGCTTGACATTTATTCCTATTAATTTCACATACTCCACAAATGCTTTCAGTGTGAAATACCAATAGATGCTGAATTGCTGTCTGTAGTCTCTTCTAGAAGCCATGACTTTCAAGCAGTACCAGGACAGCTGCTTGCTGTCTAGTGGGACAGCTTCTTTGCTGCGTTACCCAAGTGATACCCAGTTCTGAAATCCAGCGACTGTTGAGCCCGTTGTTGGCTGTTTTGCCAGCAGCCATCAGTACAACAGAGCAGTTCGGAGCAAGGAACAAATACCACGTCCAATTAATCCCTGCATAGGCAGCTTAAGAAAGAATTTTTGAATTATGGAAGCTGGAATCTGGCCAAGACATGTGTTAACAATTTACTCTTCTAGAACTTGGCGGTGGTTTTGTAGTTCCCAAGTAGTCAGGACTCTGTTTAACATCTCATCCGAAACGCAGCGCTTCCCTTGTTCAGTGCCTAATCTCTGCTCTACTTGGGGTTGCCTTATAGGTTATAGCAAATGAGAACTGCTCGTCACATTCCCTCTATTACATCTACAGCCATCTCCAGTTTATTTTTGTTCCCCTGTGAGAGCTTAGTCTAAGTAGTATCTCCCTCCAAGCTCGTTTAGCTCTTGAGATGCCATGAGCTATATGATGTGGATAATTATTTCATTTCATGGTTGGTTCCCATTACTATCTTGACACATTCTTAATACTGCATTGTATGAGCAGGAAGCAAAGACTGTTAGATCTGCCGCAGAGCCTTCGAAGTCTATAAATGCAGCCTTACACCTTTCCAAGCTATTAGGAATGGAGATTGGTTTCGTCTTGTCGTTTCGTGCTGTGCTGTGGAGCCACATGATGGCGCTGCTCAAATGCTGCCAGCACCGCTGCGGCTCCTGGGGCACAGCTGGGCCGGCAGCAGGGAAGTAGCTGCTGGGTGACAGCTGATTCTTGCATCTTCCCTTTGTTTTGGAAATGGTGTTAGAGAAAGCAGGTTGCTTTCAGCAAACATTTGGCGATGTGTTAGCCACCATTATAAATCTTTTTCTCTGACTTAGAGTTCAGTGCAGTGGCCTTTTTCTGCCAGACTCTTGTTACCATCTTCTACAAGTGGGTGTAATTTCATAATAATTGTGTTTCCTACATATTGCTTTAACAACTGGAGCCTGCAAATCAATTTTGCACGGAACACACTTGATACAAATTTTAAATACAAACGTCTTCTTTTAATGTGAACTTCTGTTCATGGGGCAGGATTTGAACACAGAAGAGAGTTTCTTAAGCTTTTGCCCCATCCATAATTCAGAGCACAACTACAGATGTCTCTTTAAAAGAAACATGATAGAGCAGGTGAACGCAGTGTCAAATCTAAGAATGCAAAGCAGAAAAATGAACTTGAAGGTTGCTCCCCGCTGCAGCTGTGCCTCAGGCAATTCTGCATAAGTGAGATGCAAACACTGTATAAATGCTACAGAACTGTACAAATACACTAACAGGAGTTCTAACTGAGCCCTGGAGGGAAAAATTCATATTGTAGCTCTGAGATACTCCAATTTTAAACCAAACTGTGCATGTGAAGCTCTTCCGTTTTGATCTAATATTGTTTACCAGGTTCATCTTGGAAGAAACTGTCTTTGAAAGAGAGCTTGCTTTTCTGTGCAGTTGGGTGTTTCTGTTTGCAAACACAATACGTGAAAGTTTTGCTGTGAAAATCCTTACCAGTTTCCTTTTGTTTTTACATATTGAAGGTAACACTTGTGTATACAGGAGGCTCAAAACTGGGAGAGGAATTGTAAAAAGCATTAACTTCCAACTTAAAGAAGCAGTGAGGGAAGCTCTCTGTGCATTGCATCCTAGAGCAGATAATCTGACACCATCTGAAATCTGTTAAACCTACAGAAAAATCATTGTAGACAGCTGCAAGCCTGTAAACCTCCAGCAAAATTAGGAAGTGAACAGAAAAAATATGCAGCTGGAAGCTGACAGCCCTGCAGTGTGTATCTAGTCGTGTTCTTACTCTACAAATTTCCAGAGAAATAGAGTAGAAAATTTGAATAGAAGTGCCTGAAGCCCTGCCAACGCTCCCAGTGAAATCAGAGGTAGCGTTTTCCTGCACTTAACAAGGACTGCTACCGACAGAAGTGAACAGCAGAAAAGAGAGACAATTGGATCTCATTGGGTGTGTGTACAGGACTTCAGTAAACTTCTCGAAGATATTTCTTTTAATTGTATTATGTATATATTCTTCACATTCTGAGTATGGTAGGGTGCTGTAGAATAGAAGGTGAAGCTGTATGTGTTCCTTCTCTAATTCCTTCTGTTTGGTTCTTTTCTGCAGTTGATGACAGTGCCATTCTGGATTGTCAGTTCAGTGAATTTTATCATACACCTCCACCAGGGTTTGAAAAGATCCTCTTCGAGCAGCAAATCTTCTGAATGTCAACACAGTGAAAATTTGCACCCTGCACTGTTTGAAAAAAAAAAAAAAAAGCTTTGTCATCTTAAATAAAGCTTCACACATTACCTTTAGGAAACATATCTGTATTTTTAGTAAGTACTTGTGACTGTTGTCTGCAGAATTAACATGTTAACTGCAGCATCAGATAATTGTGTTGCAAATACTAGATTTCTGGCAATGTTTTGTGGTTGAAAATCAATGTTTTGGGCCAGGTTTTTTTCTGACTTGTACTTGATGCATAAGGAGACTAAGGGATGTTACTGACGTCAGCGTTCAGTATTTTGGATAAACTGGAGCTCTGTAAAGCCAGTAGTTCTTATGCATATGATAGCTATGGAGACTGATAGTTCTCATGATTTTTTTCTCCCAGCTGTTTCCACACAGAAGCTATGTACCTTGTTAAAAGGAAGTTCTGTGTTCTAGTGTGTGGTTTGGAAGTGCGGTGTCCTGGTTGTGCACAATGACTAATTATACGACGGCATAACTAGCAGCTAGGTTTTTTCCTTTGCAAGGTGTAATTTAATCCGTTTCCTCAATCTTAAAACAGAAAATGTGCATTTCTCCTAGCTTTTCATTTCCTTTGACTGTGACAGATAATGGGATAGTTTTTAATAATACTTCAAATACGGTTTTGTTGAACCTCAAAAAAGTAAACCTGAACACCACCTGTGTTTTCTGAAGACCACGGCACACTGTTACTCTGGTAGCAAAGTAAGAACAGATTGCTCAGCTTGGGTGTGTGAAGGATATAAGATGTTCTGGTGAAGCCTTACATCTACACATTATTCTTTTATGGAATATCTTATTTAATTTCTTTGCGAATTGTTTATAAATGATTGGTGGCTAAGACATTGTTCTAAAATGTGATGCCCGTAAATATAAATTGAGATGCTTGTTCTTCCCCCCTTATTGTCATGTATTTAATATACTTCCTAGAAGAATTTTTATTGTAAAGAAAACCTTCATACTGGGTGTTTGTTTTTTGCTTTTAGCTTTTCCTGGGTTCGTACATTTGCATAAGGAAATTTTATTTATTTAAATATTTTTTAGAAATGATCTGATTCTGGAATTTTCAAATACAGCTTTCTCAAAGCCTTTCACCTTATGGTTTCCTGCATCTGTCTTTTCATTCTGAGTGGACAGTTTTCCTTCTGTTTCGCCTTGCTATCACATGACGGCGTAGAACTTTTCAGCCTTAAAGGACTGATGCCCTTTTCAGCATTATGCTATGAATTGGGGAGATGCGGAGTGCAGCCTTTTCCCCTTGAGATCTGTTCTGCTTTGCTGTGCATCGTACATTTGAAGATGATATGAAACACTCAAGTCGATTTTGCTCTGCTGTTTGACACATACCACGAGGCTTCTGTAATCGAGTTTGTCAGCTTTTCAAACTTGTAATGAGTGTGTATACTGTTTGGGTGGGTTTTTTAAACATGAAAGGAGAGGGAAGGTGTATATCCTTCTTCCTTTTGATATCTTTGAACAGTGCCTTCAACAGTGGTTCTTTGCCATCAAGCTACTGAGATGAAAGTGCTTCTTGTGGAATTAAATTTCTTAGGTTCCTGGGGAAAGGAGGAAGCATTCTTCCCACTTTGTCCAACTGCCTTCAGACAACATCTTTCTTTGAACTCTGATGTGTTTAAGAATATTAACAGTAAAAGCTGCTATCTTGAGCTTAATGTAGACTTGGTGAGAGAACTGTAGTTCTCCTTGAGGATACAGAGAAGGCCGTCTTCTTCAAAGTCCAGGGTTTGAAACGGAAAACATTTTGGTAAATATAGAAATTCTGAAAGCAGTTGGTACATTCACAGCTTTTTCAGCTGAAACTTGCGCATTTTGCATCTTAAACAGAGTAAGATGCATTTATAAAACCACAGTGTGGCGGCACTTCTCATCATTGAGAGAACTTCTATAATCGGCGTCATAGGGAAACTGTTTAAAGTAAGGGGAATGAACAAAAGATTATTGCCATCCATTTATTAAAATGGAAAGAAACCACAGTTTTCACCTAAAAAAAGTTTTGTGGAGATGGTTCATAAAAGAATCAAGGGTACAGTTAACTCCACTGCGCAGGTGAGGAGTGGCCCACAGAAACAGCAGGTGAATTAACCTGTGTCTGAGCGTGTCGTTTGACACCGGGCAGTAACACCAGCAGGGTGTGTTCCCAGTGCCAGCTTCACCCAGGGAAAAGAGAGGCAGTCAGCATTTCTGAGGGCTTCACTAGCAAGTCATTTTCAGCTAAAAGATTTAGCAATCTATTTACTAGTAGCAAGTTCATTTGAATAAGCCATGCTTCCCAGTGAAGTTGGTGAGGTATTTCCACTAATTGTTTGTGCTCAAATGTTTTCTTAATCTTTGAATGTTACAATTTGGACACCCTGTCTGAGCGCAACATTTTGTATTGAGGAATACTGTGTAGTTTCTGAGTCCTTTTGAGATTTACTGTGGCAGAAAGATAGGAAGTCTGAACCAGGCTGTGCATCCATAAATAAATTGAACCGACAGGGCACATAATGCAAGTTGCATATAGATCAGTAGAGCTGTTATTTTTATAATACTGAACTGTTTGTGGTGCTTTCAGGATAGATGCAGTCTGGTAGTACTATTCCCAGGAGATTAAGATCCTAATTAAGTCCTATAAAGCTAGAAATACCTTTCAGGAGTTGCCTGAAAAGATGAGGGTTCAAAAGTGAGATAGCAGATTGCATTGGGTGATGTTGGCATGACTGAGACCTAAAAAAAGAAAGGTCTTTACAATGAGTAATTCATTGGGTTAGTGTAACTCCTAAATCTTGGTAAATAAGCACAAATGAGGTGTTGGGAGAAGTGGTTTTTTCACCAAGCTTATGTACTCTTGCACAGAAGAGTTGCAGCAGGATACTATAACGTAACACTGCCAAGAGAAGCTTTGTGGTGTGTGTTGGGTCTCTCGGTGCTCAATGAGAGCATTTCTGCTCCCAGGGCACAGCCTTCAGGTGCACGCATCCCGTGCATGCAGACTGGGAGGAGAATTCATGCTATGGCTCCGTTCCTTTCTGTGGGCTTTCTTGAGAGTGCAAGGCTGTGCATGCAGCCGTGTGCAATAAAACAAAATAGAGTCCTACTCATTGCTGTGAATTCTTAGAGTATTTCTGCAGTCCTCATTCACCTCTGTTACCAGTTGGTGTTGTGTTGGTGTTGCTTTCTGTGTTGAAAACCACTCAAGCTCGTGGCTCAGGCAAGGTTTCACAAAGTGGAGCAGTGAAACAGATTCCCGTGTGCCTTTCAGCCCATGGATGTGGATCCCCAAAGACAGCAACATCTGGGGAGGTTCTGGAAGTGGGGGAAACGATCACCTCTTGCTCTAGTGAGAGACCTGGTTGCGTAGATACGGCCAAAACCACGCACAGGTATTGGCAGGAACCCTGTCACAGAAAATCTTGAAGTAATCTGAGTGCCAAACTTTGCATTTCTGGAGTGCCTGGTGTAGCTGGAGCAAATCTTGGTTGCTTGAATGGTGAACGCTTACAAGTTGAATGTGTGCAGGAATGAACAAACAGCTGGTAGGACCAGGTCCTTCCTGAGCTGGCTTGTTTGAGCATTGTTTTTTTTTTTCTTCTTTTTCTCCATCCAGACGTTTTAGCCTTTTCTAGGCTGTGTTGGACCGAGGAAGCCCTGGCCTGGCTGCCCAGATGAGTCAGCAGAAGAGCCGCTTATCTCCCGCCTGGTCCGAGCATCTGACACTTCCAGGGAAGAGGAATAGTTGCTTGGACACTGGAATTTCCTTTGCTGGAGTCAAGAGGTGGGCTGGGGATTAAACGAGATCGGAAGAACACTCTCGTGGGGATTCATCTGCTAAAATGCCAGAAGTTCAGTGCGGAGAGAAGTGCATAAATAAACCTAACGCCACTTTTCCCCAATTCCAGACCCTGTCAAGGAAAAGAAAATGCGTCTCTGTATGTGTTTAGGTTGTACTGTGCGTGCAATCTAATTCAAGATAATACGAAGAGAGCGAACTAGAAGCCAAGTCGGGTCTGTGGAAAACTCTGGCACATTTAAGAGACAAGACAGCTCCTAGCTTCAAGAAATGCAAAGGCTTGAGTCATATTTCTTGGATGTGCTCGTTATATTGGCGAGCAGTTCATGCTAAAATCCCCATTGTTGAGAAATCTGAATTCCCTTCTGCCTGAAAATATCTGTGCTCAGGATGGGATGGCTTACGACCTTTTCATAAGTGAGAAGGTATTATATTGAATAACGATTTCAGTCGTTTGGCGAGGAGGATTTTTTGTGGGAAAAATGCAGCCCTTGGCCGAAGTCAACTCTGGCAAAATAGAGATAAGCTGGTGGAAGTGGCTTGTTTCAGGCACGCTAGGAGCATGCTCCAGACCAAGTCATCTTCTCCTTTCTGTAGGATGGAAATGGTCCTTCCCCAACGTCAGGAGAGCGCATCTGGGGAGCGTGAGGCAGCTGGGCCATGGTCAGGCTGCTTGTATGGTGACACCTGTCACAACTCTGTCTCCATTGTCTGAGGAATCGAGTCTGAGCAGTCTGAATCACTCGTGACTAATTTGAACGTAGTGGTTAGAACTCCTAAATCAGGCTCCTGGAGTAGGGGGTGTGAACACACCTTCAGATGTGACAGTGAAGGGAGGGCCATCTAATTAGCTCAGTGTCTGTATTGTGCCACACATTTCTTTAGGAGAGAATCAGGCTGCTTAGAGCCTGTTTCCTGGTTTCTCATTTACTTCTTCAATTTCTTTATCTCCTCTGAGGGCCCGTTTTCCACAAGGCCAGCCATTTGTTTGTCATGTGTTCACAGTTCGTGAATTCTGGGAAGCTTTGCCCCTACTCAAAAAGTGATGGTTGACACAACCCGGTTGGCTGGAAACCCTGCGGGAGAGGCATGGCCACAGAGCAGGAGGGTTCTGCCAACGCTACGTGAATCATCTCCTCAGCCAGAGCGAGCAGCAGCTGTGGTGGATGGCATTTCTGCTGGTGTAACTCCATGTATGACTGAAGTTCTTCCTTGCAGAGCCACCATGGTTGGGACAGGGAAGCAAACTGAGCACCCTGGAGACTTCTCAGCAATGTGGGGAATGTTGAAAGTTGGAGCCCCTGGGAGAGGACTCAGTGCTGGACCAAACGCTGAGGGGAAAACCAAAATCCTCTGTGTTTGCTGCCACCGTTGTCTCAGTGGGGTGAGAAGGGATAAGCTGGTGGCTGTGACTGCTGGCAGATCTGTATCCTAAATATTTTGTCTCAGTTCACATGGAAAGCCTGAGTCAGGAGAAGCCAACAGGGAGAGAGATGGGCTGGCGTCCCCTGCTACTGCAGCCGTGCGGGTGGGAAGGAGCTCAGGGCTCCTGAGTGTTAGGCTGTCAAGAGCATGGCTTCTAGCTGCATCGCTGCTCACTGCACTCAGGAGGGTGTTACTCTGCTAAAATATAAAATAAAAATCCAGTTTTACAGAAATAGCTCAGTCCTCACCAGACAAGCTTTGCAGGATAGCACGCTGCTATTCTCACACTGGTAACACCGTCCTGTTGTGCAGATGGCCTTAATGCCGCTGCTGTCTGCTCTGTGTAGAGTGGGAATCGTGATATTCCTTTTCTGTCACCTTCCTCCTTCATTGAAAGAGCCGGGGATGTCAGATCCGTCCTGGGGAACAGCCAGACCCCCAGGTCTGGCTGCAGGGGAAGGCAGACCATGACCTTGCGCAGCAGTGAAATGCCATGCACCTTGTTGTTGCTTTAGGAACTGTTCTGCAAGAGAGTTCCCTTTTAGGGCCATCTCTGCCTCTGCCCTTTGTTCCTCTTCCTTCCTTACCTTCCTGCCTCTGGATGTAGCGACACATGATTTATACCAGCGTGTTGCATTGACGTGGAAGGCTCTGCAGCTGCCGGTGTTACCCGGACTGGTGAATCGCTGGCTGGCTATGGCTCCCAAGAGCCTGGAGCTGTGTTGCACAGGGTTACGCTGCCATGGTGCCTGCCCAGTTCCCCTCAGGGTTTGCACAATTTCATCCCCATGCAGTGTTGCTCTTGCCTGCAGCCAGGCTCCATTGCTCTGTGTCCATGTGCTGCAGAAATTATTCGTAATACGTTTGTCTAGATAGCTCTATGCTCTGGTCATGCTGCTTTCACCTGGTCCTGGTTTCTGTGTCCTCTGAGGAGCACAAGCACAAGCACAAGCCCTGATTTCCCAGCCCAACTCCTTTGAACATGCACAGATGCAACCGTAGCAGTGACTGAGCAGAGCTGCAAGCAGGATGTCACCTGGAGAAGAACAGCCTGCAGGAGAGCTGGGAACACCACCAGGTCTGGGCTTCCCAGGCCAGGCTGCCTCTTGCTTCCCTCCCCTGTGCCACACTGGCTGGCCCCTGCCAGGTGCAGTCGGCAGCAAACACCTTGCAGCGAGCCCACCCTTTGCTTGCTGCTGCTCCTGGCCCGTGGTGCTGAACGGCATGCTAACGCTCAAACGTGCTCGCTAGCTTGTTCCCCTTGATGGCAGTACAGAAATCATGCACAGCTGAGCCCTTACACCAGGTTGCCAGCGGGTCAGGATTCACCATCTGCTTGTTCCAGTCGCTGCTCCTCTCCCCTGGAGCACTGCTGGTGGCTCTCGCCTGGGAGGCGATGCCTGAAGGGAATTCAGTGCATCTGGAACTGCTCTAAGCCTCCTTTTAACTACCGGTAGCTGTCCTGTGTTCTTTTAAATACCATGGAGAAGACACTTTTAAAAGATAAAATGTCCACACTGAATGAATCCAGAAGTCTGCTTAGCTCAGCATGCTCTGCCCTACAAAACACCCTTCAATTATCCAACACAAAACAACTCTCAGCATGAGAACTGAGACACAAAGTCACCCCTCACCCAGACAAGGGCAACAATCTGAGGAGCACAGAGCTGTGCTCCCGTTCATCCACGAGTTTGGAAGCTTCCAAACTGGTGCAAGAGAACATGAGGAGGACAGAGCATGTTTCCACCCATGAGCAGCTGGGAGCCTGCTGGTCAGGGACTGTCCTGCAGATCGGCAGCTTCAATCTCTGCAGGCTGAGGAAGAGCCTCGTTACCCATTTGCTGGCCAAAAATTGTGAGTGCAGAACCAGTGTACAAATAAATAGTGCAGGCAATGCAGAAGAGGCATCACCACCACATTTTAGGATGAGAGGGAATGGCCTCGGATTGTGCCAGGGGAGGTTCAGGTTGGATATTAGGAAAAACTTCTTCTCTGAAAGTGGTGATGCCCTGGAACTGCTGCCGAGGGAGGTGATGGAGTCACCATTTTCAAGGAGGTTTTCAAGAAACGTGGAGATGTGGTACTGAGGGACACGGTTTAGCAGGCAGGGTGATGAGGGGTTCACATTTGGACTTGATGATCTTAGAGGTCTTTTTCAACATTCATGATTCTGTGATTTCCACCCAAAAGCAGCCGTGGTCGGCTGTGACCCACACAGCTTTCCAGGGGAATTCACTGTCTGCGGCCCATTCCCAAAGGGAGCCTTTGGAAAAAGCTACGTGGTGGTGGCAGTGCGAGTGAAGGTTTTGATCCCCATTTCTGGAAAAGAGGCGAGAACACGTAGCACTTGTACAGGAGGTTCAAGGCCTCTGGGAGGACTCAAGAAATAGCTGCGGGTCGACTTACAAGTCTACATCGACACCAATAAGGGAGACCATTCTCCTTCTCCTGTGCTGGAAACAGAGATATCAGAATTCCTCTTTTAACGTGTTTTGATTGAGCAAGGTCCTACAACGGCAGGCTTCTTTCCATCTCCATCTTTGGAGAACGTGCAGCGTTCCAATTCCAGCTCCGAGCAGCACAGCAGTGCGGCCACATCCATCATCTCCAAAGGGCGCGGCGCCGGGGGCCGTCCTCGCAGAGCTGCACAGTGACGGCAGTGCGACACCTCACACATCCGCCTGTCCTTGAGCCCTGTACGAATGTCTCTTCTCTGACAAATATCTTTCCTTTTTTTTTTTTTTCTTTCTCAATACATCAGTGAAAACAAAACAAAACCGATTCAAAAATGCAGAACTTACATGGACACAGCTACATCTTTTTAAGGATGTTCACTGGTTCTGGCTGAAAGCTGGTCAGACTTGCAAGCAGAACTGACTGTAACTTCTGCTTTCAGGACGGTATGACCACTGAGGCTGTGCAGGAGAAGAGAGAACCCAGCTTTGTAGAGCATCTTCGGTCCTGCAGCAAGGATGTGTCGCTCCAGAGGGAGCTCATCTTGGTCATAATTTTCCAGGCCCTGGTTTGCAGGAAACAAGCAGCGGTTCTGCCTGCCTTCAGGTAGGTCACAGGAGCTGGGAATACAGCTGCTAACAATACAGTTTGCATTTGCATGAAGCCTTCCTGTTTTTTTCCACTGTGTTCTAAAGAATCTTCTAACAGTGGTGACCCCTTTGCAGGTGTCCCGGCGTGGCAGTGGAATTGCAGTCGGTCTGCTTTGGTGGAAGTGAAATACCCACGTCCAACAACAAGCTTGGGTATCATGTGTTCTGGAGAATATATTGTTTTGGGAGAGAGTGACCTTCCCAGCCAAAAACATGCCTCTAAAACCCTCTGCAAATGAAACCTGCCCGGGTAGCAGTGCCGGGGAGAGGACAGGTGCAGTCCAAGAACAGAGGCTGTGCTGGAGGAAACGCAGCCTCGCAGGTGCTCATTCGCAGCCAGCAGCCGCCCTGCGCAAAAGCAGCTGGGATTCACTTCCCTGCTCCTTTTTGGCCGTCAAGGACATGAAAAAACTTGCAGCAGTAATGGCTGAATCACCCCTGGGAAAGGCTTTCTGCGAGAAACGAGTGGGGCAGAGCCAGCAGAAGGCAGGGGATGAGGTCTGGCAGCAGAGCGAGAGCCTGCCTACAGCTGCCAGGAAAGGTGCAAACGCAAAACTCTGGCAGCCGCCTCCTCTACAGGCAGGGAAAGGCTCGAAGAAGGGCAGAGTAACAGCCAGAAGTGACAGTTTGGGTCGCGGTGTGGGTCGGACGCTCCCCGGATGGGGGCAGCTAGGAGGGGCGGGCTCCCCCTGCTCCAGGCTCGCTGCTGGGCGTGCTGCCGGTGCCGTGCAGCCCGTGATTATCATCAGGGCGCATTCAAACGCGCATTCAGGGAGGCTTCTGCTCGCTGCCTGCTGCTCTCCATCAGTCCCTATTGTTTCATAATCTCGCTGTACCCGAGGCTTTTTTTATCCCAGCAAAGTCTGCCGCGTTCGTTACCCTCCCCGTGACTAAGCTGGAGCGCATTAGCGATGCATGATTTCATGTGACTCTTCTCTCGGGTTAGCTGAAAGAGAGAAGCCCTCCCCGTTAATTGCGTAGCATCTCCAGCTTTGCTGCAGCTTGTTTTCAGGGAAGGCACTGCGATCTATGAGAACTTGCTGGCAGGGGAAATGACTGCTCGCTCCCTCCACACACGGCAAAGCCCTCCTCAGCAGCTCCACGCTGACACATTTCCATGAGAGGGAGGGGAACCTTGCAGGAGCAGGACCAGCACCCCCACATGTGGCATCGGTGGCCACCAGCCTTTACTGGCCCTGCGATGAGAGGGCGGTAACATCCTCAGACCCACCACAGTGGAACCAATGACGCCCATAAATCAAACCCCTTCCCGGCCCAGCGTGGGAGCAGAGATAGGTGCCTGCTTCTGTTGATGCCCAAGCTGTGGATGTGGGCAGCAGAGAGGATGCTCGGCCCCGTCATCCACTCCTGCTGCAAGCACGGCCATTTCTGGCCAGAGGATGGAGTGGACATGAGGAATTCGACATAGTCACCTCCTGTCCTAAGAGCATCAGCCGGCTTTGGAGTCAGGTAAGAAAGAACTTATGAACAAACCCAGGTGCTTCTGCCACATTCGCTGGATGGGAATCTGGTTTCCCAAATGTCACGGGGAGCAGTCTCGTCATCTCTGAGAGCGAAAGGCAGCCCCCAGACCTCGCACAGCCTCTATCCTGGCATCACCTCCTTCCTCCCCTGGTGCCCTGTGCTTGCAGCATGCTCCCACCAGTGTGTCACATCCACAGGGAATCCCACCCCTGCCCAAGCCCCAGCCTGCTGACATCCCCCTCGGTGTCCTCCCCCGCCTTTTTTTTTTTTGCAGGCCCCATCATCCTCCACAAAGCTTCTGCATCTCCCCTATTGGAACCTCAAAACTAGGTTTCTGGGAGGAATTCAGAATTCTCTTGGAGAAGGTTAAATCAACAGGAGCGGGGTTGTGCTGTGCCTTTCTGCCTGCTGCACCTCACAGGTGTGCTCCTCACGTGGCACATAGCGAGAGGAAGGCATGGCATGGAAATGTGGGGTCATCGTGGGGTCTCAGAGCTGCTGGGTGTACAAAACATAAAACGTAATGTAAAAGAGATGGCCCTGGGCAACCTGCTGTAGGAGGCCCCGCTTGAGCAGGGGCTTTGGAGATCACCAGAGGCCCCTTCCACCCTCAGCCATAAACAACCTCAGCATAAACAAACACATTTTTCATATTCATTGTGTAGATATAAAAAAAATGATATTGATTATATAAATCTATATATACAATTGTAAAGCATTTATATTTTCAACATGTATTGAGATATAAAAATGAATACAGATCTATACTTCCATACTACGTTCATGCACTGACATTTATGAAGATACATTAGTTTTCCAATATATTTGAGGCACTGTTTCTGGCTCCTTTAAGATGTTTTGCAGCATGAACTTTTCTCCTAGGACCTAGAAGAGAAGCCTGCACCCAGAGGTGGATGCCTGTGGTTCCCGTACCGTGGGTGAGGATGGAAAGGTTGGAGGAGGTTGGACACGATGAACGGGGAGACCTGTATCAAGCGCAGGGCTTTGCTTTTGATCACTGCCTTTATATGAGAAGAGAAAGTGCCTCTGTTCTTCACCCATTCTCTGGTGCCTGAAGGCTGCCCCAGGATGAGGACAGGCGGCCTGACCCTACTCTTGACTGGACTGGAGGTCTCTTAGAATCATAGAATCATCAAGTTTGGAAAAGACCTCTGAGATCATCTCGCCCAACCGTCCACCTGCCACCAAGATTACCCACTAAACCATGTCCCTCCCACATCCAGACATACCTTGAACACCTCCAGGGACGGTGACTCCACCACCTCCCTGGGCAGCCTTTTCCAGTGCCTGACCACTCTCTCGGAGAAGAAGTTTTTCCTAATATCCAACTTGAACCTTTGCTGGTGCAAGTCTTCCCATGTTTCGGTGGCAGCTTGGGCAGGATTTGAGGGCTCACGCCTCCAGACTGAAGCTTGGGAGCTGCTGGCTGAGCTCACCACTCACTGCTGGTGCGGCCTCACCTCGAGCACTGGGTGCAGTTTTGGGCACCATAATGTAAGAAGGACATAAAACTAAAAAAGAGCATCCGAAGGAGGGCTATGAAGGTGATGAAGGGTCCAGAGGGCAAGGTGTATGAGGAGCAGCTGAGGTCCCTTGGTTTGTTCTGCCCAGAGCAGAGGAGGCTGAGGGGAGGCCTCATGACGGCCTACAGCTTCCTCACAAGGGGAGCGGAGGGCAGCGCTGAGCTCTGCTCTCTGGTGACAGCGACAGGGCTCGAGGGAACAGCATGGAGCTGTGTCAGGGGAAGGTCAGGTTGGGTGCTAGGAAAAGGTTCTTCACCAGAGGGTAGTGGGCATGGAACAGGCTGCCCAGGGCAGTGGCCATGGTCCCAAGCTGCTGGAGCTCAAGAAGTGTTTGGACACTGCTCTGAGACACAGGGTTTGAATTTTGGATGGTGCTGTGTGGAGCCAGGAGTTGGACTTGATGATCCTTGTGGGTCTCTTCCAACTAGAAATATTCTATGATTCTGTGATTCTGTGACCACAGCCACTAAATCCTCCTCTGGAGCAGGACCTTGGTGCAGTGCACCCCAGAGGCAGCCTTCCACTGAGGAGCCTTTGCAGGTGCCACAAGACCTGGGCTGGTGTGTGGCATGGCAGCCAGCCAGAGGCATTCACCTGGGGACCTGTTTTAAATTAGCAAAAGCGCTGAGTTATGAAACTCCAAAATAAACTCAGGAACCTAGGAAGGGTTTTTACCTTCAGTCTGAGCCTTGAGAGTGCAGCCAGCTGTGCTAGCCCAGCACTAAAGCTGCTGGTGTTAATATAGGCAGAAGAGCCCCCTAAATAGAGAGGAAAATGTAAAAGTCAGAATAGCTGTGTTTTGCAATTTCTGTTTTCCAAAGCATGCAGATATACTAACAAGAATATCTTAAATCTGTACTCCCTCCAAAAGAGGAAAGCCATAACGAAATGCTAACAAAAGTGTCTTATCTTCACGGAATGTGGACTTGCCTGCTCATAATTTTCTTACCCCTATTGCTTGTGAATTTTTAAATTCATTTCCATATTTTCTGAAATTTCTATGCATCATCTGCAGCTGAATTTTGTAGCAATTAACTCCCCAGTACCTATCAGCTGTGGAAAGAAAGCCCAAATTCTGGTGCTTCCACACAGCAGAAACTTGGTGGTGGCACCCAGCTGATGCCACCACACGAAGAAGGACAGAAACCCCCAGGGTCACCATAGCCCACGTCTCATTGTCGAGAGCTCTGTGGAGGATCCCTCCACAGCTCTTCCCTCTCTCTCCCTGCCCCGAGCCAGTTCTGGGTGCATCTCCAGAGAAGATGGAGATTTGAGAGGGCGAGATCTGCTAGGAGGTGTCCTGGGCAGGAGCATCAGGCAGGAAAAAAGCCAAAAGGCTCCTACACACCCAAGCCCTGTAATCTGCAAAAGGATGGGGGTGTACCAACACAGAACAAGAAAATCTGGTGCTAAAAAGCAAGAAAACAGACTCGAGTAAGAGCTTTCTGGGATTGCCATGGTCTATGTATGACAGGAGTTTGGTCTCACCTCCATCTCCATCCTGTACAACCCTAGGGATAACGCATGCTGCTCGTACAGCACATCCCAGGGCTGGGTGTAGCGCGAGAGCCAGGAAAGTCAGAGAAACATGGACAGGGCGTTCCTAAGACGGATGTCGCGTGGCCAGTGGTTAATAGCAACATGCACAATAATAGCCATGGCGATGGCTATGCAAAGGGTAACTAACACGGCAAGTGGCAGTGTAAATACTCATCACTCAGCCTTTTTGCTCTTTGTCTCGATACTTATTTCACTGCATGGAATGTCAATATAAAGAATTAGCTAACAGATTAAATTACACATCCATCAATATGAAAGTATTGTGCTCCTGCAGTTAGGATGTAAGGAAGATAAAAATAACTTTCTAGCTGGTTATTTTAAAAATATTCAGAGTAAAATAGAAAACAGGCATGGTGGTGACTGACGTTAGCTCATCCAGGCTTGGCAGCAAGATTCTCCTTGGATGAAAAGAACATACCTGGCTGAACGTGGTGCTGCTGAAGCAGGAGCTAAGCATGGTTTCTTTGGCACAAGTGATCCACGTTTTCCTGCTGGACTCGAGCTCTGTGCTCTTTACAGCAGGCTGCCACAGTGCCCTTTGGCCATCAGGAGGCATACCATCACCCCGGGCCATCACATCAACCCACAGCTGGCTGCCCCAGAGAACAGTCCCATGTCTCTGGTAGGCTGGTAGCTGCCCATGCTGTGCCTTGGGGTGATCAGAAGCATGCTTGGAAACCCAGAGCTTCTGTGAAACCTCCACCCTAGCAGTGGAAGCTGAAGTTTGATCCCAGCATAGGACAGAGCGGTGAGTGATGTTCAAGAGGCATTTGGACAATGCCTGCAATAACATGCTTTAACTTTTGGTTATCCCTGAAGTTGTCAGGCAGTTGGACCAGTTGGACCAGATGATCTTTCAAGGTCCCTTCCAACTGAGCTATTCCATTCCATTCCATTCCATTCCATTCCATTCCATTCCATTCCATTCCATTCCATTCCATTCCATCCCATCCCATCCCATCCCATCCCATCCCGTCCAAATGCCCCTTGAACACTGACAGGCGCGAGGCATTAAACACCCCTCTAGGAAGCCTCTAGGTGGTGAGACAATGGAACAGGTTGCCCAGAGAAGTCATTGATGCCCCCTCCCTGGAAGTATTCAAAGCCAGGCTGGATGGGGCTATGAGCAACCTGGTCTAGTGGGAGGTGTCCTTGCCCATGGCAGGGGGGATGGAACAAGATGATCTCTAAGGTCCCTTCCAACCTGAACCATTCCATGATTCTATGATAAGCCTGTTGTGGTGTTTGACCACCCTCACAGCAAATAAATGTTTCCTAATGCCCAGTCTGAGCCTCCCCTGGCGCAGCTTTGTGCCATTCCTGCGTGTTCCATCGGTTCCCAAGGAGCAGAGCCTGGCACTTCCCTCTGTGCTTCCCCTCCTCAGAAAGTCACAGAGAGATAATCGGTAGCATGTAGTTTCATTCTTCATTTAGAGGATAATACTCAAAATATTTTCACCCAGAATAAGCAGCAAAATGTATTTTTCCTCTGCTTTCTCTCCCAGACACACTGGTACTTGCTGTGCTCCAGAAACCATTGTCCTTCAGTTTACTCCTTGCAAGCTCACCTAATCTCCAGTGCTGTCAGCATTTTACCACGTCAGTCACCAGGAAACATCCACTACACTGAAACAGCCGTGGTATTGTGAAACCGCTTTGGCATACGACTCAACAGCTTGACGCGAAGTGCTCATTTCACCTTTTCCTGCATTGCACCAAGATCCACAAATGAATTTAAGAGGGTGACTAGTATCCCTCAGCACTTTTCAAGGACGCCATCACCTCTTTAAAACAATGAATCTGTGATTCACGGCCAGTAATTTCATGGTTTAGATGTGCTTCTCTGTTGGGTCTAGGATAAGGGAAAAGTCATCGTCCCCGGATTATGTGCACCCATGCTAAGAGGCTGAAGGTAATAGCACAGCGCGTCCCACCCACGCTCGCTGCCCCAGCAGGCTGGTGGGCGATGGCTAAAGGAGATGACTTAATCCTTAATCTTCCTACCTTCTCGCCAGGGCTTGCTGGCCACTGGCAGGCAGCTCCTGACCGTCACATGGAGCAGGGACAAGGTGTGTGAAGGCAGAAAGGACCATGCTGTCAGCATCAGCAACACCTCATGTTACGCCTACAGAAAACCCAAAAAAGATGTGCAACCCACTCCCACATTTCCTGATGAAACCTGCTACCAGAGCCCATCTGAATGGCCCCAAAGAAGCACGTGAGCTCAACTGGCCATGGAGAAACCCAAGTGCAGAACTTTGTGCCTACATCTAAAGACAGAAGATGATGCTTGGAAAACAAATTACCTGAGCTTTTATTGAGTTCTTTGTTCAGCTGGTTCTTCTCTCTGATGGTCTCCTGCTGCCTGAGAAGAGATCTGTAAGACCAGGGCACGAGTTTTACCAGATGCTACAGGCAAAATACAGTGAGAAAATGGAGAGTCTGTGGGGTGTCCTGGGATGAGAGGGAAGGGTTGGTGGTGCTGGGGGAGGCAGCCAGTCTGGGTCTGAAGACAACTCTGCTTCGTTAGCACTAGCCATCTGCTCCAGACCCTTCTGTGTTCTCCGGCTTCTCACAGGTGGGTTGAAAAGCTGACTCCTTGTGCTGTGGACAGGGCTGACACTGAGGGAACACACTGCTGAGACAGGCTGCTTTGGACCAACATTTGTGACAGTTGTTCTGGGTGCTGCTAGTACTTCATGTGCCCATCACCATGGTACCTCCCATAGCTGCAAGTGGCCTTTGCAGAGCTCTCCTACTGATCTACCAGAAGTGCAACCTGGGCAGCAATTAAGAAGAGATTATGGAAGGCATCTACCCTCTAATTCATCGTCTCACTTCTAAGTGTCCTTTTGGGGAATAAACTGAAATGTAGGTGCTAAATAATGCTCACTGTGAGGGATTTATTGCTATTTTAATGTTATAAGTAGCTTCCAAAAACTACAGCTCCAAATAACACGTGTATATTGGTCAGATATATCTAAGATATGAAGTTTTAATAGCTCCATTTGTCTTCCTGAATTGCGTTTCTACTAGATTTACAAAATGTGTTCATATTTCACTCTCTCCCTAACAATATGGGTTTCTAATCATCTGCATAGAAATCTTATCATTTCTGGCTTAACTGTTAGCTGGAGAAGTTAAATGTGAAGAGAAGGTGAACAGTGGGTGGTTTCTTCATCCTCATAATCTGCCAGGATTTCCCCTACAGCTTCAGCATCTCCATGTACATTCCCAATGCTTGACACTGTTCAAGAATGTAACTGTAATTATTATCAAACCACCAGCAACATCTACCAAGAGCCTGAACAAAAACCCAGACACATTAGCTATCAAACCAGGTATTTACATCTAAATGCATCTCCATCTTTTGGGTCTCTGGAGTAAGCGGAGATGTTTATTCTGGCACTTTCCCCACAGCAGTCTGGGAGGTTTTGGATATAAGAGCCATCAGTCGAGGCTGGTTGGGTGTACTCAGAGCAGAGAGACCCCCTGCATCGCTGTCACAGCTGTAAGCTTAAATTAAAAAGCACGACTATCTTTTGTAGCCTGGAGCACTGTTATCTCTCCAAACACAAGGACGCCCTACTCCTTTTACACTGATGGAGCCATGCCAAGGATTTACCAAGCATCCTCTATACAACCTCAGATACATTTAATTTATATATTAGATTCTATCTAATGTGGTGCACTTGCATTATTTTCCAAACTCTCACTTGTTATCTGGATCAAGAAGGAATTTTGGCACAACCAGTGCCGGCTTCCTTTGCAGCCAGGAGAGTGCCTTTTGGTTTCCCATCCGCGTGGCCTCCCTCCTGTGCTAGCACCATCTCAGCGAGCACTGACAGCAGTGTGCGGATGGAGGGACCAGCAGCTCAGTCTGAAACAGACCGGTGAGGGGGGGACAGGGAGTGTAGGGGAGCCCCATGGGCTTTCTAGGAGTGACCCACCTGGGACTGCCTCCAAACTGGGCTCCTACCACTTACAGGTAGCCTAGCAGGGCTTTTGGTTTTGCTGCTGTTGTTTTTCCTCTCTGCTTATATTAACCTTGGCAGAGCAGGAAATATTGAATCACGTTGCTGTAGTTTTGCTGGAGGACTTCCGGGAGGTCCTGGCAGTCTCTTGCTAAGGAGCTGGCTCCTTGCATGAAAAATAGCCTGGGAAGAAGAAAAAAAATCTATCTATCTGTAGCTATAGTTATCAATCTATGGATCTAGATCTTATCTCTTTCTCTTTTTACCCTGGATCAGTTCCCTGACCTGTTTCACCACTATTTTATGGCTGGAGGGGAGATGCTACAAGGGCTGGGCATGGAGCCCTGCCTGCAGCCTTCCCACTTGCCGCTCCTGGCTACAGAAGGTGAACAAACTGCACCCATTCCTCTCTCCTCACCTCTCCTGACTAAATGAATTGGTATTAAATATCAATTTCAGCTATATTTCAGTGCCCACACCAGACTGGCTCACACCCAGTTGAACTCAGCCAGATTTTACATCAACTATGTTGAATCATCACAAAACTATCTGCAAACAAATGCTTACAGAAAGATCCCTCCCCTCTCAATTACTCCACATCCACAGTTTTTGTGTTATGTTATCGTCATGCTTCAGCTTAGATATAGCATTGCCAACAATCGCACTGTTTGAGGTTGCACTTCAAATCCCCTGCAGCTTGAGACAAGCTGTGAAGTAGGAATTGCAGCTCCTCCTCTCCTCTCCTCTCCTCTCCTCTCCTCTTTCCCTACACCTTGGCTGCCACTCGGCTTCCATGAGGGGACCCCACATACATAATACACGCACAAAGCTTCAAAAGTCACCAGCCTCTATCAACATGTGCAGCACCAACATCTTCATAAGAAGGAACAACCAATAGGGAGTCTAAGCAGGACAAGACACATATATGAAAATATACATGTATAGCTATTATGGGAGATTTGTTGGAATTGGGGCACCCACTGCACCGAAGAGGGGCCCCGTGCCCACCAGCCCCCGATGCTCCTGTGATGGAGATCATGTCAGGATGGGCTCCAGGTGACTGGGAGATGAGCTCCACGTGTTGGCCTGTGGATAAAGTTCATCCAGGCACAGCCAGGATGAAGTCCAGGTTCATCAGAAAGGCAGAGAGAGCTGTGAGCAAAGAAACTGCCTGAATGGGTGATTCTTGCTCGTCATATGCTATCTGCAAACACTTGGGGCAGCATAAAAGATGAAAACAAATTCCTATCCTTAACCGAAACAACCCAGCAGGCTTCCTGTTGTGATTAATGGCTTCAGACCAAAGGGGGAACACGTAAACACAAAGTGAGGCCAGGATCCATTTGGCTACCTCTCCTCTCCCATGTCACCATTCCAGCAGTATTGTGCTGAGAAGATTAAAGCCGGATGGGTTCATGGTGCACAGAGCACACCCGATATCGTTAGAAAGCCATTCAAAAGGATGAATGCTGGCCTACTTTAAAAAGTGGCAGTGTAAAAATAGCGCTCCCGCACTTGACATGTCTGACCCAGTAGAGCAGATCTCTCTGTGTGCTCAGAAAATAGCTATTTACCTCCACGACTGAAACGAAACCCTCTCCCTGCTAGCATGTACCCATATGCTTAGCCTGCTGCGCGTGTCGTCTGGTTTGTTCAGTCAAAATAGCTGCGCACATTGTTATTTTCAGGATTTAAGATGCTATTGCCATGGGGACTGAAGATCCAAATAGATCTTGAGATCAGATCACGGGAGGTTTTAAAATAAAATTGCCATTTCTGCCAATAATCATGTGAAAGCAGCCAAATGCTCCGATGTGTGAGCTTGGGGACTCGCTGCTTTGCCGACTTCTTGCAAATTGAAGTTACTGAGACAACGAGAACATTACATGTTGTTCAGAACAACACAGTACCAAACGTGGAATTATTTGTAGGCTTTAACTAGGCAGAACATCTCCTCCAATAAGCAGGATGTGGTAGCAATATAGCCAGCTGCAGTGGGTACCTCTTGGTACCAGAAACATAACTACACTCGAACGTTCTTCCATTAAGGCATACAAAGGGAAGCGGGCCCTGTTCCATGTGCACACAGCATTGTATCTGTGATATTCTACAGCTGATATATACGCACACATATATATACGTATATACATAAATCATGTATAGGAGCAGAAACCCAAGCTCGTTTTGCAGAGCAGAAGTTACTGGGATCTGCCTCTATTTCTGCTGTACACTTGAGTGTAACCTTTGCAAGTGTAACCTCCGGTCTCCGAAATGAACTGATGTCAGGGCAGGTTAATACTGGGATGCGAGAACAAGAAAGAAAATCCACTGTTCTTAGGATGCTGTAATCAGAGCCACTTTAACCAGGGACAGCCCGACCTGGGAGGACGCGGGAGGCACTGGTTGCACAGCATGCACACAGCATGGGGATGCACGTTGTGCTGCTGGCACCAAGGGGAGCAGAAGCATCCTGAGCCAACCCAGCAAATCTTTGCCTTTGCTGCAGTAATTATTCTTCTAAAATTGTCTTTGCTCATATGAAAAGTTCTCATTCTGAATTAGTGAAATCACATCAAATCCACTTGAAGGCTCTTGATAACCTCTGATGACGTGAGCATTAAAAACTGCTTTGGTGGCACTGCAATTCTAAATTGAGATTCTTCTGATTAAAAAATGCTTATTTCCTTCAGTGCAGGTAGTAAGTTTTGTAGCTCTCAGAGACCATGTTTAGGAGAAAAAGCATATTGCTGACACGTGCCAAAGTCTGAAACTGAGCATCACAGTTTGTGACAGTAACATGTTCTGGTTAATCACATCTGGGCTAGCTAAACACACCTGGCTGTGGTGGATCAAACCACAATTTTCCCATCCATCCCAGGACATTAACAGGTGTCACTTTATGTGTATCACTTAGTACCTATTCAAAACAGCAGTGTCACAGCACCATGGTCTTTAGGAAACAGGCGTCCATGGAGCATTCAGCACTGCTGATTTGGAGGGGATGAAGGTCACCCCAACCTCATGCGCATGCTGCAACCACAGCACAATGTGCCATACTGTCACCCCACTTCCTTGCAGCCATGCAGAGCTGCTGCAAATGATGCTGGTGGGGTTCAGTCATGGTGGATTGCCCCAGCCTTATTCACAGTATTCAGGGCAGAGCTGTCTGGTTTGCAGCTGCTGAATCTTCTTCATGCTGGAGATTACATGGGAAAATGTTAACCTCTACCCACTTTCCCCCATCCATTCTGGTCCTCTTGTCACTGGTTTTAGGTCAAGGGGAGCAGTACTAACCGGTGGGAGCAAGCTGTAGGTCTTCCCTCGCTGGCTGACTGAGTTCAAGAGCTCCAAAGACAGCCAGGCTTCCTCTTCGCCATGAAGCAGAACCAAACCTCTCCTGCTCCAGAGGGTGAGGAACATGGTATCCCATACCTTGTGACCATCACATTTAAAGAAGGTCTTCATTATCCCTGCAGAGAAAGTTTCCCAAATCCGATGATGTTATTTACCTTGTTGTAGAGCTCTTCTTCAGTTATCTCCCTTCCAGACATGCTTCCTTCTCACTGCCTCTACTGCTGTATGCTGCACATCTGTAATGAAGAAAGTAAACTTCCAATTATACCAATAAATTATCCACTTTGAAATATAAATTACAAGAGCCACCCTGCAGACAGTCACTCCCAGATCCTCAGGGACCTTTCCTGTAAACATCCTTTCGCTGTCTCCTCCAGATGCAGCTTCATCTGCATCAGGAATTTCCTGCTCCTTTTTGGGGCTGGGCATCTCCAGGCTGCCTCTGCTGGAGGGTCTGGGCCATGGAACAGACCACACAGAGATGTTTCTGCAAGGAAAACAGCCAGCCCATCAATTTTTGCTGCTCACAACCCAGCCCAGCCCAGCTTTTCAATACCTGCATCACAGAATCAGAGAATTATAGGGCTTGGAAAGGACATCTAGAGATCGAGTTCAAGCCCCTGCTAAAGCAGAGTCCCTACAGCAGGTCACATAGGTAGGCGGAGATATCCTAATGCCAAACTGCAGGAAGCTGGTGGACCCATGGCTCTGCAATCTGTATCTCAGAAGCTTTGCTTCCATCAAACCTGTGGGGAGGATGGCACGGGCTGCTGATCGTTATCTGCCTTAAATTTGTAAGGGCTGGCCTAAAGCCATGGCGTAAGTCCCAGTGACCCCAGCGGCCTGGAGCTCAGGCGTCATGGGACACCTCCAGCCCCAGGTGTGTGTCCCAGCACCAAGGACATCATCCTCCTCCTTCTGGGGCTGGCTGGGCCCCGGGCCAGCTCTGACAGCGCAGCTGGCTGGCCTTGGATCAAAGAAGTGTTTGAGAGTGAGCTGTGAGGAGCCTTGGCGGGGACTCACTGCCCTTCTCAGGAGCTGGTTTTAAGCAGCTCTTGTCCTCGGTCTCTGCTGAGCTGTGACGCAGCTACACCCATACTTGGCCCTGTAACTCATCAGTGTGGACCCTGACTTGACCTGGGATTGGCCATCACTGCGGTTTTGTCTGGTGATCTGGGCTTTTGGCTGGGCCTGGCCACTGTCACCCGACCAGCTCGTCTTGCTTGGGTTCAACAGTAGCAGGCCCTTGTCCATGAAGACCAAATCCCACGTCCACCTTGCTGTCACCTTTGGCCCTGGTTCACCTCCTGCTGAGCAGTCCTTGCTGCTCACTGGCAGTGGGAAGCGGCATAAAATGAGGAAGCTCTGGGTTTTCTTATGAGAATAGCAGAGGAGGAAAGTGATACTCCGTCCCTGGGGAGCTTCCCCTAACTGTCCTCACAGTCAAAGTACGGACAAAGCTGCTGAGGCAGCAATTTGCCTCTTAGACAGCACAGGGGGCTGCAAATAGCCAGAGGTTTTACAGTTCCTCCTTCACTAGGAATGTCCCCTGGCCTCTGCAAATGCTAGTATAAAAGCCAGCTGCTCCATCAGTGCTCCTGCTCCTGGTCTGCAGATACCAAGGCATGCATAAGCCCAGACCCTGGTTCTCCCAAAGCAAGCCTCATGTCAGCTCCTCCATCAGCTCTTCATGTCATCCCCAGAAGCAACTTCCTGAGCAGCAAAGCCAGCCCTCTGGGACTGTCCTGGCACAGATGGCCTCAGAAGGGTCCTGGACCTCCACAGGAGGGTCCTGGTTTCTCTGAGCCCCTGGTCAGTACCCTCTGTTACCCTAACAGTCCTAGAGTGGAGATGTCTGGTTTTGCAAAGTTCCATTGACTGTGCTGCCCCTGGGAAGCACGACATGGTGCACTGCTGTAGAGAAGTATTTAAGACTGCCAGGCCCACTGCGATAACATTGAAGGACTCAGAAAGGACACCAGAGAGACAGATTTGATGAGGTACGTACTCCCAATGCAGCCGGTGTCCTTGTGTACGCCATCCTAGCCTGTGGGTGGAGTTTTCAGCCCAAAGAGCTGCATTTTTCACCGCAGACAGGAGCCTGGCACTGGGTAGGCCGCCTCCAGTGTGGGTAACTGGGGAATCTGGACTCCATTCTGAGAGGAGCAAAGCAGCTACAGGACAGCACACAGCCTACTGGCTTGAAAACGAAGGAGTGTGCTGTACCCTAAGAGTATCTGGGTGTCAAATTCATAGCAGTGTGGCTCACTGAGCACTGGTTTTCTGATGTAAATGTAAGGATTATGCTGGGTCAGACCAAAAGCTCATTACAGTCAGTACCGCTTCTCCAACAGTCCGCAGTAAATTTATGTCTTAAGAAAGGAAAAAGGTGATGCTTCCCCCAACACTTTCCCAGGTTCATTTTCAGACAAGAAGTTTCCTTATTTGGGTGTATATTTTTGTACACAGCAACTTTCAATGGGTTTCTCTTTAGCAGGTCTACCTCACCTCTCCTTCAGTGCATGTTAGCTCATACCTGATGACAGCCTTTGAAAAAGCTTGAGTCTTTACCAGGATTTGCTTCACGGTCATTACTAAGCCCGAGTCACCATGAGGTAAGGATATTTCCTACGAAGACAAATTTTGACTTCAGTGACAAAATGTACTGCAAACACACATTAATATTCTCCCTCAAGGGAGGATAGGGAAAGCAAGCCCTAGAAGTGAACATCTGCTGGGTGTGAGAGAGCACACAAAAAGCAGCAGATTTTGTAGAGAAAGGTCCCTCCTGCTCTTTCGTGCCAATGGTCCTGCACTGCCACAGTGGCCTTGCAACTCAAGGGGTCCCATTTTGAGATGTGCCAGCAAGACATGAGACTGATGAGTGGTTTAGGTGAACTTTGAGGCTTAACTAACAGTGTGACTAGAAGTTGTGGGCTTTTACAGACTGCTTTTGACAGCCGTTTTTCAGCAGCAGTGGTTTGAGACCCTACCACCTCATCAGGTGCCCTGCTCTCCTGTGGGGAGCAGCAGGAGGCACCCATATCTCCATGCCACTGCTCTTGGTTTCGGCTACTCATCACTGTGAATAGAGAGATTGGGAGGCTAAAAAACGTTTTATTTGCCTCTCCTGCCTTCTAACACCATCTAGCAGGGTGTGACTGGCAACAGGTAGCATCCTAAATTACTGCACCTAAATCTCCCTAAGCCTTCTTGCAGGGACAGCCATTGAAAGCATGGCTCAGGTTCATCACATTTCTTTCATGTGCTGTTTTTCTTGTATCTGTATTGACTGGCAGATAACAGACAAAATTGCTAAGTGATAGGCTACTGCAAGGATAAGCAGCCTCTGAAACTCTAGCTGCAGGTGTGTTCTTGGAGTGATTCCCAAAATACGGCCGGGTCAACTTGTTCTACTGAAGCCAATAGGTCATCCCAGAAACAAGCACAGCTCAGCTCCATCCAGCAGTAGGACACCAGATGGTCTGCTTCAATACCTCATCTCTGGGTTGTTACAGAAGATCTTTCCTCCCCATGGCTCTTAAGTGACAAAACGTAGGCTGTTGGGGCACCAACAGCACTCACAGACCTCGCTGGACACAATCAGCTTCCCTTCCTCCCCTTCACCTTCCCCTGTTTCAGCCCAGCCAGGACATCAGCCTGCATGGCTGGGCAGGGCTGTGGTGGAGATCTGATGCAGCACTGCTGGGCATGGACTGATGGCCCTGGGGGGG
>WBMW01003703.1:1119479-1182053 GCA_013396635.1 Penelope pileata | reverse complement strand
TCCCGGCCGCGTAGAGGTTTCTGTAAGGGGAGGGGAAGAGGAGGGGGTGTGCCGGGAGCGGGGCCGGGAGCAGATTGGGATCCGCGAGAGCAGAGCCCGCCTGGCTGTCAGGTGGCTTCGGCCCCTCCGGAGGGTGCTGTGCTCGCCCCCGGCCGTGCGCTGCGGGGTTCCCGTGCCGCCGAGCTCTGCCCTCGGCACCGCTGCGGTCTGGGGCCTCGGGAGCCGTGCGGGGCAGGGCAGAGCTCGCCCCTCCGCTGCTATTGTCTGCCTGGAGACACCGAGTGCCGAGTGGTGCCTTTAGGGTGACATTCACCGCGTCAACCCGTCCTTAGCTCAGTTTTCACTTAGCGACAGAGGATCGTTCTCAGAGAAACCACCGCGCTTCTGGCTAACCGTAGCGAGTGTTAGAAAGCAACTGGAAATCGCCCGTCCTTCCTTTAAGCCGCGGCCCCTCGGGGCAGGAGGAGGCGTGGTGGGGCTCTCTCTGCCCCCCTCCTGCAGCCAGCCTCTTCCTGCTGCTCCTCATTCATTGAGCCCTCACTCAGCGCCGGGTGCTGCCTTCCTTGCTGCTTCCTCAGCCGCTGGCCCGGCTCCGGGGCAGCTCCAAACAGGGAAAGGTTAGGTACGGCGGTGCCTGGCGTGATCTGATCTGTCAGCCGTCCTCCGTGTGTTGTACCATGCCCAAGATGGGGGGAATTAAATATCCGCCTGTGCGGGGGGGAATCGAGTGCCTGAGCTTCCCTGGGGTCAGCCCTGCTGAGGCACCTCGGCTCGAGGGTTAGAAGGTTTGCTCCTGGAGCACGGTCGTTATTTTGGAATGGAGTATTTGCAGTTAGGGAGAAGTGTGTCCTCCAGGGTTCTCTCCCGCTGTGCTGGCTGTCTCCTGCTGCAGCTGCTATCCACCTCAACGCTGCTGGAACTGAGGCATCCATCCCTGCTTTTGGAAGGGGTTAAGCTCGAAGAGGAGCCTCTCTTTTGGGGGCAGCAAACAGGGGAAATGCAGGGATAAGTGAAAGAAGTTTGCTTGTGGATATTGGCTGGAGTGAAATTTGGATTCATTTAAAGGACTGTAGGGGGTCGGAAATGTCAGTGTCATGTCTCTCAAAACAATTCGTATGAGATGTCTGAGGTATTCTGACTTTTTTCTAATCATGGTGCTTACTTAAAAGCTCAATCTTGAAGTACTTTTCTGAGTGAACTTCCTGTAACTCAGGTGTCCGGAACATAAGGGAGATTTACAGCAGAGGATGAAGCAGCGCAGCAGTACGGTGTCATTGCCATTGCCGTGCTCCTCAGGTGCTGCCCTACGTTCTGACAGCGTGTCTGTGTGTAATGAAACTTCCAGTCCTTCCCGAAACACTGCTCTCCTGACTGGAGTGTTATGCACAGCAGTTAAATGCACTCGGTTTGGTGCGTGCCACAACAGGGAGTGTTGTGTGGAGCTCCTGCCTCCGACTCTCCTATGCATGTCCTTTAAGACCAGAGTGAGAAGTGCTGTCGCTGATCTGCGCCTGCACTTTTTGTTAGGTTCCACCAAGGAGTGGTGGGAGTGATGGAGCAGTAGATCACGGTCTGGAACCTGGGTCACATCCTTTGGAAAACCTGGGATGTTCCAAGCGGTACGTCCTCAGGTTGGCTCTGAGAGCAGCGTTGTTTGAGTCACCTTCTGCCTGGAGACAGTCACTGCCTTTGAACTCAGCGGGCTCGGGTGCATTTTAAGAATACCTTAGCGGTCTTCCTTGGGCTTCTAATAAATACTGATGAGTTGTTATTGATCCCCTCTGGGTACAGGCTATTACGGCAGACCAAAACACTTACTCCTTTAATTTGTAGTTAACTCCTATTTTATTACTGTGTTTGCTAGGCCGTGAGCATCTTTGCTTTTCGTTAGTGCAGCTTTCAGGGAAACAAATGATGAGCAGTGCTTCTGTTTTACACTGGGACAGACCTTTGTACCCTGTGCAGCTTCTCACCGTGCTCCTTTCCTAAGCCCAAGGGAAAGGA
The DNA here is from genome assembly GCA_013396635.1 of Penelope pileata. NCBI lineage: Eukaryota > Metazoa > Chordata > Aves > Galliformes > Cracidae > Penelope > Penelope pileata. The sequence goes on along the minus strand of WBMW01003703.1, from coordinate 1,180,049 downwards.
TCTGCTGGGCACATTGGCAGTCGGTTGCACTGACTCCTTGACCCACGCAGGTCTGGTTCATTTCGCCAAGTTTTAGATTTGGTTGGAAGTTTCTTACGGTTTTGTTGTCTTCCTGCACTAAGGAAGTGGAGTGGTGTGGATAGGGCTGGAATTCTGCTTTTGAAGAATTCTTGAGGTGTTATTCCCAAAAAAAGGAATGATAGCAAAATCAAATGCCAGAAACAAAGCGCTGTTCACTTAACATTTGCTGGTGTTTTTGTGTTTGTTGGTGAGACTATTCTATTTTTGTAGGCACTGAAATGTAATTAGCAGCAGTCAGAACTAACCCGGACCTGCAGAGCTGGGCGATAAGAAGCCGAGACGCCAGCGTCTTCGTTTGGCCGAACACGTGCCAGAACAGTTTATCCTCACAGCCTTCTCCATTTTATGTTCTCCAGAGATTTGAAAGGGCTTTTTAAACTGCCCCATGGAGGAGGAGAAAGCCTTCCTGTGTTGAGGGCAGGCACGTAGCCTGAAGTCTCAGCGGGTGTTTCTCCACATGTACAGCACCAATCATTCTGATATAGTTGAGGCTTTACAGGAGAAGATTAAACAGTTGCAATCACTGAATTTGCGACACCCCTCGTAACTGCTGGATTTATTTGTTTATAACGGCATCTAAGCTAACCCAGCTTTTATAAAACCAAACTTGAAGCTGCTGATTTTTGTTCCTGGTTCCTCAGCTTCATCGTTTACCAGTAACGTCCTTCCCAGAGCTTCCTCCCCCCGTGACTTCTTGGACCAGGCACACATCACTTACTACAGCAGCAGGCACCCATGTGTTGGCTCGCTGGTGGTGAAGAAGATAGATCAAACAATTGGGCCTGTTTCTTTTTATCAGGATCAGTCAGCATTCTTAGCTGAAGTTCAGGAAAAATTCCTGATAAACACTGTGTGATCACGTAATTAGCCAAATGCATGCTGGGTCAAAAGTCAGGTTCCCTGTGCTCTCATTTAAAAAAAAGGCAGCAACTGAGGAACTAAGTGCATTATAGCCTAAATAACAATCTGTAAAAACACTGTAATGACAGATCGAGATTTCCTTTTTATGTACTTATCATATCCCTAATCACAGGTGGAAAGGATACCAACCTTTGATCTGCTAGACTTCTGCTGTTGGACTGACCTGCTGAATTTGCTGAAGGAGATGGAGCAGCTCTGTCGTCTTCCACCCATCCCTGCTGCGTTTGATTTTAAATTTCAGAGGTCATGGCCACTGACATCTCCTCCAGTTACAGATTTTTGTGGACGATTGTATCACCTTTTGGTCTGTGTCACCTGTGGGTCCAGGGTCTTGGCAGGCTCCAGCCTTACTCCTTGCCTTCAGCATCCTGATCCTGTATGTGGCAGGCACCAGGCATAGGCAGTTGTCCATCAGCAGCTCTGGCATCTTCAGTGTGCTTGCTGCTCCTGCTAGCAGTGTGGAGCTAGCTCTTGAGAACACTTGAATTTATTCAAATCTTTCTGTCACACTGCCGTGAAGTTTTTTTGCAAGCAGAGGAATATCGTTCTGGGGAGGCCAAATCCGTGTGATCTCTGGGCATCCAGGAAGGCCGTGGGCTGTCGGAGAGCCGTGCTGCTGTCAGGTGGCCAAGGCGTATTGCAGTGGAGGTGCCGGAGCTGCGCAGCGTCAACAAGTGAGGGGCCAGCTCCCCTTGGGATACTGTTAGTGCACTGAGTGGTGCTTTTGTGGCCTCCCTGTAATCCCCTGCAGCGCCAGCTGAAACGAGGCTTGCAGCAATCCCAGAAAGCCGGTTACTCCCAGCTATTTTGCAGTAACCTGTTTTCTTTCCAGAGCTCCCTTCTGCGGGTCGCTCAGCCTTCTGCCTCTCACTTTGCTGGCGCAGCATCTAATACTGGCAAGAAGGGTTGGGAAGGAGCAGGACTGACACGGCTGATTTGGGTTGGTTTGCTGTCTGAGCAGCCTCGGTGCAGCTCAGGAGTCCAAGTGAAACCACAGGTGTCAGGTAGCTCCCTGCTGGGAGCTGCATTTCAGAGAAGATCTGATATGCTCAGGCAGAGCCTCTAGGCTGCAACTCTGACAGCTTCTTTATTGACCTTTCAGGCCAGTATATTCTTGGGAGAATACAGGTGTACACGTCTGCACCTTGGGAAGAATTGTTTGGGTAGGAAATAAGAGGTGTAGGTATGGGAAGCTCCTTGCTTGCTATTGCTGCAGCACTCTCCAAACTTCAGTTAGTCTGCAGGTAAGAAGTGCAGTGCTGTCAAATGTTTGTCACTGTTGGCAGAAAGCGAACGCCTCCTGAGCTCACTTAGATTTACTGTCTTGTATTTTCCTGGTGAAATTAAGAATCAACTGAATGCATTGTTTGAAAATGTTTGAAGACATGGGTACTGCAGGAGGGCATTGCTTCTTTCAGAAATACCTGTGGAGAAAACAGTTTGGAGATGGCATCTAGTGATGAACACAATCTCTATAAGCTGGCTGGCATCTCTGCTTGCTGTATGGAGACTGTTGTTATTTGTTCTTGTGATACACCAAGACTTAGCTCGTCTTTCTGTGGGTACAATTTGTTTTTCTCCTTTCTTCTTTGTGTCTAACAACTACAGCTCTTGCTCAGGTATTCCTAAAACGTCTAATATTATAGGGCTGGTGTTGAACTTGTAGTCCAAGGTGGTAGCACTGTAACTGTCATGCTAATTTTAGAGCTCTTTTAACTATTTTTACGTGAGTTGTTTGAGATTTTCATAATGCTGGTGCAGTTCTAGCACAAAGCCAGGGATGACTCTTTTCCTCTAAAACTGCGTTATGTGAACAGGCTGTAACCCTTGCAACTGAGTGATCAGATTTGTGTGTGTCGTGGGGTTGGAAGTGGAATTAAGCATCTAATGTATAAAGCCTGAAGAGGCAACAGGCTGCCTGAAGCTGATGGGATGTGTCGTTGAGTGGTAAAGAGAAATTGCTGAGTAAACCGACTTGGGATGAAAAAGAAATTCCGTTCCACAGCCTTTGACACTGCTAGTCGAAGAGCTGGTTTCTTCCAAGAAGCTTGGCCTGCACCAGAACGAGCTGTGCAGTGGGATCAGCCAGTTGCAAAGCTCTTGCTATTGCTTTTAATCTTCTGCTGCCTTTGCTTCCTGCGCTGCTCAGGGAGGTTGGCATGAAGGGCAGAATGTGTGCCTTGGGTTGTTATCTCTCTGCAGTCAGATTGACACCACTAAATCTGCCGAGGAAGTTCCGTGCCCTTTCTTGGGTCAGCTGACACTTGTCTGCTTCCCCAGGTTAAGCAAATGTTACAGTCAGCTTTCAGCTTGATTTTGTGTGTGTTCAATAAAGCACAGCAAGTACAAAACAGGAATAGATGCTGCATGGATGGCTGCAGAACTAGAGACGAAAAGAGCATCTTCCCCACTCAAACACCTATTGCTGCGTTCATCATTCCCCTCATTACTTAATGCCTGTGATCATCTGAGGATCTCTTCTTGTGCATTTTTAAGCGTGGTTATGGTCAAGTTCAATAGCAGGTGGACTTTGGAGGCAGTGATGGAATAGATGATTTGCAAAATCAGCTTGGAGGAATGGCTTCCTCACAGTTTGACTTGTTAGCTCCAGTGGAGGTACGCTGTAGTCAATGACTGAGCCCCGGTGTGCACTTGCTGGTGCAGGACATACTCAGAGCCCATTTGCATGAGGTTAAGGTGGTCAGACTGGGTGTTAGGGCACCTTGTCTCCTGTTTGGAGGTGCAGCGAGGGGTTCCTGGCCAGGTGTAGTTTGGGATTTCAGGTTTGCAGGTCTCAGAGTAATCTTTCCCAAGGTGACTGCAATCTAAATCACAAAGTTGATGGAATTATGCAGAGGCATTGGAGCTCTCCCCCAGGTGAGCCAAGGTCACCCTTACCCACACCTCTCCCAGGTAGGGGCTGTGGCTCCCTTAGTCCCTGGGTTTGCTTTACTCTCCTGCAGTGTAATGTTTTCTGGTGGGCTTCATAGCCGTGAGGAGTTGTGTTGGTACTTCAGAACCAGACCGCTGCTGGTGGTCTAAGCAGCTTTGTACTGACAGCTGCTACCCTTCTTACGGAAGGATGTGCAACCTGGAATTTTGAGAAACTGAAGGCATATCGAGGGGAGAACACTGAGATGGCACAAGCATGGACTCAGGGCTCTTGTCATACTACGAGGTGAGCTCGAAGCACCTTGGGCTCACAACGCTGCAATGACTGCATTCAGAAGGGTTGCCGGTGGGGTTCGTAAAAGATCATGGCATCTTGCTAGAGTGTATTCTCCAGCTCCTCGTGCTCCATTTTCTCCCTGCCTTGTCAGCTGGGTCTGTTTTCTCTTGCATCTTGAGCAGAGTGATCTCTTTGTAGATTTGATTAGGCAGCTTGCACATGTTTAATCACTTTTTATTATTATATCTTTCAAAAATAGGAGGGAAAAAAACCCATTTAATTTGAGCACTGTAGTATTAGACCAAGAAAGCTTACTATGGTTGAACATAGACTAGCTCTGGAGTTACTGGTTTGTTTCGTTTTCCTTCGTGGCACTCTATGATAATGTATGCAAATTGCAGTTATTATTTCCCATTTTATAGGTGGGAATAATTGGACTTTTTTCTCATTTCACGGGGAGGGTGCTTATAAATGTGTTGTGGGGAGGTTCTTTGGTATTGCAGCTGAAGGTTGTTTAAGTATCTGGCCAAGGAGTGTCTCTGAAACACAGATTGCTCAAGAAGCTATCTGCCCGGTATTTTGCCTAGTGGGTTTCTTTCTGTAAGATGGAAGAAATGTAGGTTACTGTCCTTAGCCTGAGTTGGCGTTTTTGGAGGAGTGTAAGGGAATTCAATTGCAAATTGAGTGGCTGGGTCACAGAAATGCAGCGGGTCCCAACGAGGGGGCTGCCATGTTCTGGCTTCAAGGGGAGGGGGAGGTCGGGAGAGTTAATCTGTTGGCTTGGAATTTTTTCGTTCCAAGGAGGGGGAAGGGGAAGCGAGTATAAATATTTGGCAAGCGTCTCATCTTCTGTGGCAGAAGTCTGCGAGGCCTTTCTGACCAAACACTTCATTTTGTAATTAGATAATTGGAAGTAGTCAGCTACAATTTTATAAACACTCATATTTAAAATTAAGTTTTTATGTTGATTAAAAAGTTAAAAGATGTTTAAAAAGATTTAAAAAAAAAAAAAAAAGTCTGACGGTTGCACCTGGTTACCACGAACAGTCATTTTAATATTCCTCTATTTTCTATTGTTTTGTGTCCGGTGCACAAGTGAAGATGGTATTTTGGCTGTGAGGTACCGCACTGCAAGTGATGGATTTGGTTTCTTTTAAAATTTTATTAGCTGGGGAAGAAACGGAACCTGTACCTCTGGACTGAATTCTTCTGGACTAGAGGAGAGGGGCTCCTCCTCTGCAGTGGCAGAGAGCTGTTCTCCTCCAGTGGACAGCTCGCTGTGCTCTCTCCTCAGTAAGGGAGTAGGAGGGACACTGGCCTCAAATCCAAGGAGAGGGCAGAGCTGGTGTTGGGTTGGAGGGACCAAGGAACCGTAGATGCTTTGCTTGTTCTCCTTCAAGGAGAAGGTGAGCTTCTGGTTCCCAGAGGTTGTGAAGCATCTGCTGCACCGCTCCTGCAGTACAGGAAAATCACAAATACCTTTGCAGATCATTATACCCTAAAACTGTACCAAAATTTCAAATCCTTGTATGTATTTACAGTATGTCAAGAAGCCTTGGTGTTCTAATTTTGCTTTTAAAAAGTGTGAATGGGAATCGCTTTTAATTAGGCTATGTTAATTATTCCGTCTTCATGGTGCCTATTGGGCATTTCACAGTATTCAGGCAAGGCAGAGCAGGCATCGTTGTAAAAGACAAGGAGGGAAAGGGCATCAGAATTGTACCTCACTCAGCATGCCCTTCTGTTTCCAAAGCATGCAGGAAAAGAAGAAGGAGTTGCTACATCTGTCCTGCACATCGGTGGTTTCTCTTGAGCTGTAGTACGAGTGACAAAACCCCTCTGTTGTGTGCTTCAAGGTGGGCCTTTAGCAAAGCCTCTCTTCTCCAAGCAAGACAAGTGAGGCTGCACTGCCACAGTTGCTCAAAATGCTTCAGGGACAGGTTGCTCCTCCTGGTAGGAACACAGCAGAATGCTTTCAGTTAGTTGGTGATCCTGGCCTGGCTGCCCGTTGGCCTGAGCAAACAGCCACTGCGTGGCGATGAGTTAGCTTGGGTTTACCTGGAAACGTGAGTTTGGGTTAGGTGGAGCCCATGTGACTGCCCTGAAACCTTCTGTCTGATGTCAGTAAGGGTGGGACCGATGGTGTGAAGATCGGCATCTGAGTGGAAACACCACAAAACTTTTTACGGGGTGAAGTGAGCCTGATTCACGCAGAGGCAGTGACTGGAAATCTGCAGTTGTGTTTTGATGCTGGTAATTCCATCTCTTCTTTTATTCTTTATTAAAAAAGCAGGTAATGATTGTATGCTGGATTGTTCATGTCCTTCCCTATCAGTGCGATTTGTGTTGAATACAGACAGCTCAATTGCTTTGGGTCCAGTCTCCCTAGGCTTGGCTGATCGGTCTGTGCCTGTGAACTGGGTAATTGGTGCATGGAAATCAAAACAGAAGTGCTCACAACTCACTTCTTTGGTGGTAGCTCAGTGCATAGGTAAACAAATGCAAAGAGGAGGAGGTATCAGGACCTTGAAGAGTTTGCTTACAAAAGAGCTGGTCAGGAATGAGCTCAGCAACTGCTGTTCTGCCAAGATCACTTGGAGCAGCAGAAGTGGATAGCATGGATGGGCAGCGCTGTCTGCTTCCGTAGGGCTTCCAGGTGACTCAGCACCTCGAGCAGCAATAATTGGCGGCCCGTGGCTTTTCATATTGGCATGCCTGGCTGACTTGAGTGAGTCATTGCCTATCACTAAGTAAAAGAGTCCGTGGGTCCCTGGTGCACCCAGTTTGCTGAGGCTCTCTGGGTTCAGCTCCCTGAACTGTCTTGCCACTGACTGGCTAACAAAAAGCAGCCAGCGTTTGTTTTAGAGGCTCCAAACTGGGGAGTGGGAGGGGAAAAAAAAAGCATGGCAGCTCCAGCTGAAAAAGAACTAGTTTTCATTAGTGGCCTTATGTTAACTTTGAGGGGTGTGAGTCCAAAATATTGAGGTGTAAAATACAGTAGCATAAATACTAGACCTGCTCCCTAGTAGCACCACATGAAAAGTTACTGGCCAAAAGGAAATTTCATACTTGTAAGATTCTACAGTGCATGGAGGGTCTGAACCAACTTCTTATACTTCCTGCAAAGTAATGCAGTCTTCTCTTAAAGGAGGCACTAATACCTTTGGAGTCAAACAGTCATCAAATGAAACAGAACTCTCGGAGTCCCAGCTCAGGGCGCAGGTGTCAGTGCATTTAGTTCCCCTGGTAGATCTGTTGCTTGTGTTGTGGGTTCCACACCCTGCCCGCGTTTGAACCATCTGGGTGACCTTAATTTAATGTGGAGCTATGGTAACAAAGCTGGAGGTGGTGGTCTAATTTTGTAGTGTGTATGGCTGGAAAAACATCACTATTTTTCTTCAAAGGATAGTTTGGAGATACGTAGGAGTACCCCGTGTCTCAAGATTGGGCATGGGGAAGAGGAATCAGCATTCATTAAGAACAGGAAAAAAAAGTTGGCTAATATCCTAAAGAAATAAACCTAGCAGGAAGGGTAATTCCAACAGAACATTTGATTTAGTTTTGCATGGATGTCAGATGTTTTTGCACATTCAAAAGAAACACAAAGGATCCATGTTCACATTGTCATTGGTTTCAGTTCTGATTTTAAGCACTTAAATTCACACTGCTGTGTTGCTACCCCAGAATTTAGGGTTAATAATCTCAGAATTTTGGGGTAGTGTATTGATTTTGTTTGCAGTTCTTGGAGCAGGCCGTACGTGCTTGGAAGATGGGAACGAGTAGAACAGCAGCATCAGCTCCCATCAGTGTCTCTTTGTCTGACACTTTGTTTTTGGCTGAAGCCAGCTCTACCAGAACAAGTAAAACAATACCATCAGTCTAAGCCTCAACTTTAAACATACAAATTGTATTCCTATGCAAATACAGAACATTTAACTGCTATGCTAACCAAAGATAGGCAGCTGCTAACCTTCCTCATCTCCAGTACTGTATGCAAACAAGCACTCGGATTTTTTTGGTCTTCTGACCAGAACCAGCCCGGCTTCTGAGGCTTTTGCGTTTTCATGTGCGCTGCAGTATTATTTCATGCTTGTTAAAAGGTGTCAGAGAGGGAATAAGGGGGAAAAAAGGCTAGTAAAAAGATTTCCGGGGAAGAACAGTGCTTACTTCATCGATGGAAACACCTCCTCTCACTGCCTTGCACCCACAGCCACGCCGTAAACTATTTAAGTCTATGCTCCAGGGTATGCTTATATGCAAGGGGGGAGCTGGGAGTTAAATCCAATCCAGCTGTTGGAACTGGGCCAGTGTTTCTTCAGCGAGGCAGGTGGAAGTAGATTGGAATTGACTTGCAAATGCTAAGCTTGCCTGGTGCCCTGTATGTCTAATCAAGCTACCTTACTGTCCCAGCCGTGTTTTCGGGGTGCTCCTTCCTGTCAGCATCTGTCTCCTGGCTTTCTGGGGCTGGTTCCTGTAACGGTGAGAGGCAAGAGCCGAAATGCAGCATTGAAATGACCGGTTATCTTTTAATGAAGTTTGCAGGCTCTAAGAAATTAGAAGCAGTCAATAAATTTCTTCGCTTGTTTCTGCTTAATAGCTGGAAGTTCAAAAGCAGCTCAGTGCACGTCTCATCCAGGTTCCTGGAAACATGCTTTGTGTTCATGGAGTCACCAGAACTGCCGTTGGTGTGTGGTGTTTGTCTTGTCAAGATGGAGCTGGCTTTCCTGCTTGCCTCAAAGCTTCAGAGTCCTGCCTCGGCCTCTGAGGTGCCCTAGCTTGCTCCTGTTGCAGTGGAAATGGTGTGAATGTGTTGATGAAAAGATGGCACTCCTCAGGTATCCCACTTAATGAGGTGGTGGCTCTGGTGAGAGCCATGCTGAGCTCCAGCTCTCCCTGTCACTGTGGCATTGAATGGATTGAGCCATTCAGTGATGGCTGTGCTTTGACCTTCCCTCTGACCCAGTGCTACGGCTGAAAATGCTTGGAGTGTTTAAAATTCATAGCACTTATTCTGGCAGTGCTTGATTTTTTTTTTTATTTTTTTAGTAAATCATAGATGTAAAGAGGATGTATGTTACTAAACCGTTTGTTCATGAAACTTCATTTGTAATTTGAACTAAAAAAATCTGTATCCAGGAACAACAGAGCAAGTGGTGAATTTAGCTTCTTACTGGTTGTGTCTTTCACACATTTAGATAGTTTTGTTCTTCTAATTTGTATTGCAGCTGGAGATGATCTTACCAGCTATCCAGAATCTCTTGTCTCTGAGACTGATATATTTCAGGGACTTTAAAGTGCTTATAATCAATTAAGATTCTTTTTTACGTACAAAGTGGAAACATCAGATTAATGGAAACCTTAAGACAAGTTTTAGTTGTGGATTAAAATTAACTTGCACAAAATAGTACCAGTGTTTTAAGTCCATTACTACTTTCAGGGTAGTTTTCCTGTTTCACACACATCTGTGTCTCAGATATGGTTTTGTCCTTGTGAATTAGCTGAATTTCCTTCTTGTAGGCCTGTTTTTTTCAGGAGAAGCATGCTACATTGTGTGGTTGCTGCAGAGGGTTTTGGAAAATGTATTCACTTGTTCATGGGACTTGCATAGCTGATTGGTTGCTGGATCCTTTCATATATTTCTTTGTTTGTTTTGGTTTTGTTTGTTTACAGAAACTGTATGAGTTGCCTTTTCAAGCAGTTTAATGTACTGTGCAGTTAAAGGCTGTAGAATCCAAAGCTTGTTTGCCAGACTTAATGCTCTCCATACAAACTTAATCTAACCGCTATCCAGAGCCTCAAGGTACTCCTTGTTTGTTTTTCTTTGCCAGGAGGGTGTGGATGGGCCACCTGAAAGCCATCAAATGGCAGCCTTACAGCAGTGGCAGGCACTTGCTCTCTAACTTTGAGAGCACCATGTGTGAAGTGTCAAAGGTCCTGGTGAGGAACATACACTGAAGCCAGAGGATCAAAAATGTTCAGGCACTGAGAAATATTTCTTTAAATGTGCTGGTAGCAAGGGCTGCTATTACGATGACAGCTCAGAAATTTGCAGGGTGCTCTTTAGCCACTGCTTCTTGATATTGAGAGTGGCACGTCCAGTTTGGCCGTCATAGACCATCTATCAGCCAAAAAATTGGGAAGAAGTTTTCCTTTTCCATAGGTCACTCTGAAATTGAGCTTTGATGTTTCTTGACATCTTCTTGGAGAGATACCAGAGTTGGAACACTGATCTGATGAGAACAGCTGTGTTCTCTGTAGCTTTTGCCCACTGAGAACATCAAAGACTGTTTTACAGGGGCTGTAGCACTCTTTGAAGCCTTGTTTTTGGGCATTGATTTGAAGAAGGTTGCTTTGTTTTCAAGGCTTAGGCTCTTCTAACAAAGTCTTATCTTCTGACAGCTTAGCATTGTGTTTTGTATCAGCCTGAAATAAGGTTCCTCAATTTGTTAGGTTTGACTTCTCAGGTCTTTCTGACCTTTATTGCAAGGATGGAAGAGCATGAAAAGCAGCTACGAAATATTTGGATTAAATTGGTAAGAGCTGCAGCTCCAATGTGCATAGTGACTTCCTTTGTTGTCCTATAAAATCGTCATCAGTTCTGGTACTTGGAAGCTAGAGATTGTTTCTTTTAAGTGGATGACGTCAGAGGGAGATTCTTGACACGTAACACTGCATCTGGCTTTGGAAGAGTATTCAGAAATTCAGGGTAGAAGTAAGAATGCTGATTTATCTAACAGCATCTAGTGGAGGTTTTGTATTTCTGGTTTGTTTTATAAGACAATGAAATACCGAGGAACTTGAAATTAGAAATTTTGCTAAACACCTACTTAGGTTTGTAAGCAGGCTTGCTGTTCTTGGCGCGTTACTGTGGGTATGTCAGCCACACTGGTAACTGATTGTTCTTCACACACCATAAATGGGAAGAAGTTTGTGACTTTAAGGATTGTGCCTACGCTGAGATTTCCCTCTTTGAGATTTTGGAGGTAATATGGAAGCATGTTCTTCTTACAGTGGTAATGCTTCCTTAAAGGGAGGCTTGCACTAGTGCTTAAGGCAGCATAAGCCAGCAGCATATACAAGAAGCTAAATGTTTATTTCTTCTGGAGCTGTAGGAAGATGCTGATAACCTGCTGTATTTCTAAAATGATTCATCTGAAACATGAGCTTTAAATACCTACTTTTTAAGAAATGTTAAGGCATTAACTGGATCACTTCAGTCTGTTCTTGGGGGAATTAAATAAAACAGATGAGATTAGAAATTGTGTTTATCAGTCTTCGCGTTTAAAAATAAGGCTTACAAAAGCCCAGCAGGAGAATCCAATGTATAACATGATGCTATACGTCACCTGGCTTCCTTGTAATCAGATGAACTGTGAGGAGCAGCTGAGGGAGCTGGGATTGCTCAGTCTGGAGGAGAGGAGGCTCCAGGGGACCTTATCGCTCTCTGCAGCTCCCCAGCAGGAGGTTGTGGTGAGCTGGGGACTGGCCTCTCCTCCCAGGTAACAGTGATAGGACAAGAGGTAATGGACTCAAGTTGCACCGGGAGGGGTCCAGCTTGGATGCTATGGAAAATTTATTCTCCCAAAGAGTGGTAATGCACTGGAGCAGGCTGCCCAGGGTAGTGGTGGAATCACCGTCCCTGGAGGTCTTCAAGAAACGTGGAGATGTGGCACTGGGTGACGTGGTTTAATGGGCATGGTGGTGGTGGGTTGACGGTTAGACTGGATGATCTTTTCCAACCTTTATGATTCTATGGTTTTGGTCTTAAAAGTAAGGTCTCTCAAGGCAAGGATTGCCAAACTGCATGGAGATCCATGGTGGAGCAGTCCCGTCTCTAGTGGGTTCGCTATCAGCTCCTGTGGAAGAGGAGAAAATCAAGGGGAACTGTCTAAACAAATCCTAATTAAATAGAAGGCATAAAGCTTAGAGGTCTGGCCAATGCAGAGCTGCATGCATGTTGCAATTATGGAACGTACATGAAAAGAACAGCTGACATGTTTAAGGTACAATCTGTGGTCTTAAATATATTGGTATTTAGTGGCTGGAAACGTGAACGCTTTGTATCATCAGGCTGGAAATGGGGTTGACACGCATCTGGCTGAGCACTGGTTGTGGTCAGCATGGCAGCCAAGTGTAACCACCATAGGCTGTCAGGGAACTAAAGCCTCACATACGTGGGGGATAGACCAAAGCGGTCAAATGTTTTGAAGAACAGTTTGATAGAAGCAAACAACTAGTAAAGAAAAATACTGAGATGGGACTGTAGTAGGAGGGGATCGTTGGGGCTGAAATAGTGGAAACATTAAGTAAAGATAAAACATGATCGAAGAGCTGAGTGAATTATTTGTCGTAAGGAGCACAGAGTCTTCCCAGTAGAGCTTTTGTGGAGAGTTAACTCTGAGTAACCATCTTCAGATGAGGTATTCTTAGAGGCAAATTAATTAAATGAATAGTAATGCTTGCGTGGGAATACGCTGCATTTGTCTTTTCTTGAACAAAAGTATTGAGCTGCTGAACTGTTGGAAATGGCGTATCGGTTTTTTGTAGACCTGCCTTGCTGCTGGAGTGGCAGGTGGCACGTGTTATGGTTGTCCCCTAAGGAATTTCAAACTTGGTCTGCTATTTTTTTTTCTGCTCAGTCAAAAATATTCTCAAGTATTATCACAGATAATGAAAAAATGGAGGAAGAAATTGTAATTTGGGATCAAATTAGAAACTTAAATTTTGGCTTGCATCTACTGGAACTCTGAAAGTTCGTATCTCACTGACAGTGCTGGATTTGGTGTGAGGAGAAGTGCTAAAGGCCACTCACTCAGGTTAACTGATTTGTCATGTGCTGTGGTGTGCCTTAACATTTAAGGTAAGTAGCAATAAAGGGTTTACTAGTGGGAAATGTGAAGATCTTTGGTGTCTAGCACATTCAGAGTGATCCAGAAAAAGAAGTTTTGTAGTGGAAATCTAAGATGGGTTTGGTCTAACTGCATTTTTCATCAGTGTGCAGAGTTACCTTGAGGAATAAGTATTGAAAAACATTTTTAGGCTATTTAGTGCCCTTAAATTTGACTTAGTTATGGAGATAAATCAAATATAAAATTCTAATATGGCTAGCAACTTGAGTGACTGCTCAAGCTAGTTTCAAGTAGTAATTTTACAAGGGCTTCATCTTCCAGCCATTCCCTGGCTCCCCGGTTCCTTGCCATTCCTCAGCAATCAGCCCAGTCCTCCTGAGCTTCGGCAGCAGGCTTAGGTGGTCACAGGGTTTAGCAACATGAGGGAGGGAAGAAGTGTGGCTCTGGTAGGTGCTGTGGTGCTAGTGTCCTTACTGCAGTGAGAACTTGCCTTGTTTGAAGCAGTAGGTGTAAAATGAGACTCGTGTTTACCTGAGTGAGTGGGTTAATCAAGCGCTGAAGAGGAAGACAGGTCTTCCTTATGCTTAAGTCATCCTAAGGTGACTGAAAGGATACTGCAGTGTGAGCTGACTGAGAGCGGTGAAGCTAAGGCAGTATTCTACACACTGAATCTACATCCCCTATAGGTTTGTGGTGTGAAGTCTGCTCTTCTCATTAACCTGTGTCTGAGCTTTAGGATGTTCAGTATTTCCCTGAGTTGCTGGTGGAGGAGTACTGCTGGTTTCTCCCTGTACTGGTAGTTTTCGCTGATACATTTTGCAAAGGGAGGTTGTTTGTCCTAACTCAAGAGGAGCATGCTGCGTAGCAGTGAAGGTCAGTAGCAAGGATGGAGCACAGAATGTGTTCTGACAGGCTGATGTTAGTTTGCTTGGGTGATCTAACTAGGCTGCCAGCGCTCATCCGTTCCTGATTTTCTTCAGAATTGCGTTCTGATGGTACGTCTTCTCCACTGCAAAACGAACCTAGGGAGAGTGCCTTCCCTGGGCTAAGTTCTTTCTGAATCATTTGATCCCTCTTGGCTGAGAGGGATAACTACTGCAGGGAATGCACACTGAGTGCCCAGTATCCTTTGGGAACTGAGACTTGTATGGGCTCATTTTTCCTTACGGTGTTTAGGCCGTAGATTTGAAGTCGACTCTGTGCTATTGTGCTACTGCCATGAGCCTAATCTGTTGTGTTTGCGTTGAGCTGGGCTGTCTTCTGTCACTCGTGGATGATTCTGGGCATGTGATAGGCGTCGATTCTGTGTTTGGGTTATGAATGTGGTCATATAGGAATCTTGAGACTGTCCGAGCCTGTATTCACTGCTGCTTGTGGTGTGTGCACGTAAACTCCAGGAGAGTTGTTCCAGTGAAACTCTGTAGGGAGATAAATGTTTTCTGTCTTTGGGATGCTTACTGTGGTTTGTAACAAAGCTGTCTGTAAGGTATGTAATCTTCTTTAAGAAACAAAACCAAAACAACTCATGCATCTTGCTAGGGAAGATTGAGTTCTAAATTGTGTGCTGTTTTCCTTATCATTTGAATAACTGCACTTTTGACCTAGAAACAACTAATTCCAAAACATAACGCTTTCTTTACATAGAATTTTTTTTTTTTTTTTTTACAGACTATGAGAAGACACAGGAATGAAGTTACAATTGAATTGCGGAAGGTGAGTGCTTCTGTTTGTCAGCTGTTACGTTTCTTATAAAACTCTGGTGTCTTTACTGAATATTTTGTCATTAACTTTGCTGTCTGGCCTCAGGCTTGTATGGAGAAGTTGTATGTTTGTAGATCATGAACTATAGACTCTAATGTTAGTTTTACTCTGCCAGTCCTTAGGCTCCATACAGCAGAACAGAGTACTGCTTTACTCTGATGCATGTCTTGGAAATGAACTGCATTCAGTTTCTGTACCAGTTCTCATATTGTTGTGAAGCTATTTAAATGTTTTAAGTCTCTGAATGGGAGAATGGAGAGTTTTAGCGTGGAAGCTACAGTATTGGGCTTACGTGGCAAGATCTTGGTAGCAGGGGCTGCAGGGGTGGCCTCTGTGAGCAGAGCCCAGCACTGCCCCATGTCAGATGCGGGCCAGCTCCAGCTGCTCCAAATGGGACCCACTGCTGCCAGAGCTGAGCCATGAGCAATGCTGAGTGTGCTCTGGGAGAGCAGGTAAAGAGAGGGATAAACCTCTGTGCAACAGCACCTGGGAGAGAGGAGGAGAAGTGGGAAACAGCCCTACAGCCCCCAAGGTCAGTGCAGAAGAAGGACACTCAATCCTTATCTCAACCTTTGAGCCCCTTCTCACTGTATTTTCTCCCCTTCTGTGAGGAGGGAGAGCAGTGTGGTGGAGTTTAGCTGCCCATCAGTGTGAAACTGCCGTAGTTACCGTGTTTTGTTTTCTGGAAATTACTGCTTCTGTACTGTAGGGGGAGTTGAATTTAGGGTCAGATTTTGGTTACACTGATTAAAATGCCAGTATAGCTGGGAAGATTGTGACAGTGAGAAGAGAATCTAGTTCTGTGCTCAGCCTTAATGCAGGACTTGTTGCACCCTTGCCATATGTAAGACACTTCCAACAGCCTTTCTAGGAATCTTAAATAAAGGCTTGCTGCTGGAGCACATGTCCACAGGTTAAACTACTTTTGAGCCGTGTGTGTAAGGAGAAGGGGTAACCTTTCTTCACCTTCAGGTACTTCCAATATATTTGATGACAAATAATCCCTTTTAGATTTATCACGGTGAGGCAAATTCAGTGCTTCACTCAAGTATTCTACTCCCTAGATTTGGCTTGTTGCTACTCCTCAGTTTCTGGTGTCAGTACTCCTCAGCTTGCATCATCCTGGAAGTGTAGGGCCCAAAGCAGGCCTCACCTGAGGTTTAAATGGTACTGAGGACAGTGAAAGACAATTCTTTATGCAATATTCCTATTTATATTGAGTATGTTGTTAACTGGAACACTGAGTACTTCCTACAGTGCTGCAAAACAGGGGCAGTTGTTTGTGCTCTGTCTGCATAGTTAAGTAAATACAGTTTTAAACATGATTGCTTCTTCTCAATTCCCATTCTGTTCCCCAGTATGCTTTAAGGCCTCCTCAGCTTGGTATCATGTATATAATCTAGTATTTCCCTTAGTGACTTGATGGCAGTGTGTGCTTTGAATATTCTGGATGGAGGCTGAGCTCCTTTGGTCTCCCTTTGCTGCATCTCTCCATTTTGCCAGTTGACTCTCTTGATAGTCAGTCTGAGTGGGGCTTTCTTAATATTTCACTCACACCCCAAATCGATGTAAATTTGTTTTGGGCATTGTTGCAAACCAAGAAAAGCCAAAAAAAATGTTAAAAGATGATGTTTATAGGTGGAAGCTGTATTGACTTTTTTGGGAAATCTTTTCTGTATTTGTTTCTTGATTGTGTAGGAGATATCAAGAGTAGTTTGCCAGTATTTTCTGGGATCCTTCTGCTCTTCCTTAAGAAGAGACTTCTTTGCTTTTTTGAGTTCTGATAGAATGACTTCTGTATTTTGTTACAACATCAAAAATAAATGCTTGTGGGATTCATCCTTAGAGTACAAGAAATTATCAGAGAAACCTAATGAACCCAAATGACTGGAAAAAAAAAATCTTAAATACTTAGAGGAACATGATGTATCATCTAAAAATTGTTTAGTGTTTTCATACTTTCCTAATCAGAGAAACTAGGTGAAGGTGTCTGAAAGTTTTGTGTAGCTTAACTTGACTATGGCCTCGTCAGTCCTGACAGAGACCAAGGTGGGGAGGAACCTGCTGCTGTATGTCAAGGCAGCTAGCAAGTGAAAAGTTAAATAAGCCAGATTTTGCTAAAACGAGATTCAGAAAATTAATTGATACTTGAATTATCAGCATAAACTTCAGCTGCTGCTAAGTTAGAGGCTCTCTTTTCAGAGCTAGCATGTTGACTCAGTGTCAAACTTGCTGTATAAACGAGAGCTACACCACGAAGAGCTGTTCCTACCATTTGGGCAGGACTATGGCCATTAGCAAAGCAGTGCTGTAAAAGATGGCTAAGCTAATGCAGCATGTCCTCATGCAGCTGCTTCAGTTGTGAAACTACTTACAACTGTTCCATTGTAATCTCGGGAAAGACCCTCACAGGGCAAAGGGAGAATTATGATTTTAATTTAATTATTGTAACTGGTTTGATAGCAGGTCACGGTTTCAAGGCCATTTCGTTACAGAAGCATGGTGGGGAGCCAGTCACGCTTAAGACATGGCAGTAGATTATTCTGTGAGGGAGAGATCTTGTCTATAATTTAATACGTACACCAGTAATGCATGAGTGAAGATGAGAAAGAGAGAGTCTGCGAGCTGCAAGTGACTTCTCACTACAAACTACGCATGCACAGGTCAGTTACATGCTTAGGGACGTGTAAGCACTGGATGTAGGTCAGGCTGTAAATCAAGAGTGAGCAGCAGCTGCAGAACTCTTGAACTCAGGAAGTTGTGTTCTTCTGGGGTGTTTGCTGAGTGTCTTCCACTGCAGACACCAGGAGTCATCTGCATTAAGAGATTCAGCGTGCATCTGAGTTGTTGATTTGCAGCAACCGAGCTGCTGCTGGTGGCCGCTTGCTTTGCTGCGAGAACTCTGTGGCAGATGAGAGGCCGCTGCTTCCGGTGCAGAATTGGGACTGAAATGTAAAGGGATATATTTCATTAAGGTCCAGCAGTAGAGTGGCTCAGCTGTAATGTTATTGCTTCAGTTTTCATCTTTACAGCTAACACTGCTACCCCAGAGTGAGTGTGTCAAATTCAGGAAATGTCTGTGTTGGCATGACTTTAGTAATCCGTCTGTGTCCCTTCAGGGAGATCTTTTCTTAATCCCGGCTATCCAGATGCTGAGAGTGCATCTGGCTTTTGCCAAAAACAGGCAAATTGAGCATATTCTTGGTTCATATAGCTGAAGGATGACATGGGTGCAGGTTTGTCTTTTGAATCAACTTGTTTATGAATATTAAATGAATGGATCTGATGAAATTGCTTACGTGTCTGTTTTGTAAGATAAATATAAATAAATAAATCACAGCTTTGAACAGTAATAAACAACTCGTGCGCGTTAGTGTGAGGTGCTTATTCTCTAGAGATTACAGACATCAAGGTGCATTTGCAGCGCGTTGTGTTTCAAAAATATATTAGCTCTGTTCACTGTTTTCACACCACACTGCAGCTCTTACTCAGAAAGCAACTTCACCTCTTTACATCTTTTTTCCAACCACTTGTTTATCATTTAAGCAAGTGAAGTTGTCACTGACGTAGCAGTTGTCTAGCAGAATCCTGGCCCAGGCCTGGGTTGGCACTGCGAGCCAGTCAGATGACGCTCCTAGTCAGGTGTCCTTCTCTGATTCCATATTGGCCTTGCTGAACATTTAATGTGCTTGAACATGTTGGGAGTGGACCTGCTACATTTTTTGGAAGGATGGTGTTGGTCGCTGGCTATGCTGTTAGTACAAGAGTGGTCCTAAGAGGTTAAAAAATAGCCACCTCTCTTGCCAGACAAACAAGATAACAGTGCCAGTTTTGGTTCTGGAGACTGTCTCAGGAGTTGAATTTCTCAGTGCAGTGTCATGGCAAAGTCTGATTTAGTGTTCATCACTTAATTTCAGCATCACAGAAACACCCTAAGGCTGCTCTGTTAGCAACAGACCGTGGAATTAACTGGCAAAAAAAGCTGGTTAGTGTCGCTCTAAAACAGGAGAGAGATGTGGTGGTGGGAGAGAGGCACAGGAATAAGGCTTAGGATTCAATTTAAGGTTCTATACCTGAATGAAACCTAAACTGTATTGCTGTTAGGGATCATTTGGTTCTAGGCATTTGGTTTTCTGTGAGGATAAAGCTCAGTGTGGGCCATTTGTTTGCTTTAATAAAGGTAGTCCTTAGCCAGGTCCGTGCTGGTAGGGTCATTAGGCTGTATGCCCCCCTTCATGTGAAGTGTTACATTCCTGACCTCAGCAGAAGATGCTGTCCTCCTTTTAAGACCTGCTAATTAGAACCCTAAAAACTTCCAGGTCCCTCACAAGGTGTTTATTTTTTACTTTGTTGGCAAACTCAGCTGTCTGATAGCTCTTAGAGGTGAGCTCATGAAAGCTCTAATTGCCAATTAATTTTGATGCAAGACAAAGCAGCTGTTTTCTAAACAATGTGTGGATTAAGGAGCCTTGGGCATGTGTCCATTTACCTGCTTCTCTGGCATACTGTACTTGTTGTCCCTACTCTGATTTTTCTTAAATAAGATTGCTTATGTCTGCAGTACAGTAGTGAGCCTTGAAGGAGAAATCACAGAATCACAGAAAACTGTCTTCGTCTTTCTGGGAGGGCTATGGTGGGAAAGATGAGAATGCAAAAGAAGAAAAACCCCCATTTTCAGATTCAGGATAGATAGCAAAACCTCCTTTTGATTATGTGCCTTTTCCCAGAATGGCTGGGGTTGGCTGGGACCTCTGAGCCCACCTGCTCCAACCTTGCTGGAGCACTCGGAGCAGGGCTCCCAGGACCACATCCAGCCCCCCCCTGCAAATCCATCAGGCTGGTAATTTCATTGTCAAAGCTTCTCAGGTTGGTCAGGCATGACTTTCCCTCGATGAGTCCATGCTGACCGCTCCTGGTATTTTTTCCTATTTCATGTAGCTGGGAATGGTTTCTAGGATTAGCTGCTCCATTGCCTTTCCAGGGACCAAGATGAGACTGATCAGCCTGTAGTTTTCTGAGTCGTCTTCTTGCCATTCTTGAAAACAGGAGTGACATTTGCTTTCCTCCAGTCTTTGGACACTTCTCCCAGTTGCCATGACTGACCAAGAATTAGAGTGGCTTTGCAATGACATCTGCAAACTCCCTCAGCACTTGTGGATACATTTCGTCAGGACCCATGGAATTATGTATGTCCAGTTTGCTGAAGTGCCCTGACCTGAACCTCTTCAGGTTAAAGGTAGCTACCACCTCTTCCTTCACCCTCCGATCTCTGGGACCAGGGATTAGTGAAGACCAGTCTTCCTGGTAAAGATTTAAGCAAAGAAGGCATCCAGTACCTTTACCTTCTCCCTCTAAACCGGGAACAAGAGACCTCTCTTGTTTCATTCAGCAGTGGGCCCACATCTTCTCTATCTTCCTTTTGTTATAATTAGAGAAGCTCATCTTGTTGCCCTTGACATCTCTGGCCAGATTCAGTTCGGTTAGGGCCTTAACTTTCCTAACTTGAAGGATATAGATACAATTTTCTTCACTTCCAAAGATTACTGCTTATTCTATTATTTTGGAGAGCCTCCTTATATGCTTAACAAATGTCCAGAGAACATGTTCCTACGTCATCATCTCAAGGTTTTTTGATTTTTTTTTTCTTTGTAATGTCCTTAAATTTCTGTAGATGGTAGTAAGTTCTGTGACAGTAAGTAGAGCAAACTAATGGTCCTTTCCCAACCATTAAAGAAATTGAATCTTTCCACACCTTCATATCCCAGAGCTGTTACTAGAAATCGATTCAGGCTTTCAATAAGGGGATGTTCAGTAAAGGTTTTCGGAACATCCCTTTACCACCCTGATGTTGGAGCTGTAGGCATTTAATTTCTTTCATGGTGGGCTGTAGCAGGTGCTGTAAGGTGCCCAACCCCAATTAAAAATAAATTTTAAGTTTTGAAATCACATTTAAGTGAAAACCCTAAGAATTACCGCAGCTCCTTCTGTCCCAACAGTGGTAGCTTAAAAGGGATGTCCAAACAACCCTCTGCCACTGGTCTGACCCTTTAATCTTAACTCCAGTGCCAAAATAACTTCTACTAGATGCTGTGTTTGTGGACCTTTCCCTGACATGAGTAAGCATTTGATAAAGGTTTTGTTTTGTTTTGTTTTGTTTTTTTACTTGAAGGCAAGCATTTTGTTTCTTCTCACTTGAAGATTCTCAAGAGAGGTGAGTTCCGTCATAGAATTCTCCCATGTGACAAATGCTGAAAAGTACATATGGGTATATATCTTTTTAACACCTTTCACAGCTCCATTGGTGTGTCTCATTGGCCATGTCCTATAGTACTAAGCAGAACTCAGTACGTAGCTTGATGGACATCATTTTTGCCCGTAGGATTTTTCTATCAGTCATTGACTTTGAAACTTGTTTGCATTGATAGGAGGTTTTTTGTTTTTGTTTTTTTTTTCCCCTCCAATCCTGTGGTCATCATCCAAGAAGGTGAACAAGAAGAACCACGATCTGCAGGATTTGCATACTTACTAGTAGTGAAGTTTATCATTCCCACTGTCAGTGAAATGAACAGGATGGATATCTGTCATGAAAGGCTGTGAATGGATCATCACAATGGACAACAACATGCTCTCATGGTATCATTACTGTCGTTCCTATTTGGCATTCTTGCCAGGCATGTGTGTCCTCAAACCTTTTCTTCGTATGGAAACATCTGTAGACTGTTGTAGTGTGATCTCTACCAGAACGCTGACAAGCTCATAACCAGCAGTCTTCTGCTGTTAATAAAAACTTGCAGGCTTCATTGTGCATAGCGGGCATGGTTCAGGCAGTGGTTGAGGGTTTTCCCTCTTGAAGGAGAAGGCCTGCTTAGTTTCCCTACCCTTCATCAGGGAATCCAGTCTGATGCCTCTCCCTTTGAAAGATCTCTCACCAGTCTTTGAGCAGAGTGGCTGTATCTGGGCATGCTTGCTTGTCTTCAACTTCACTGTCGGAGCCTACAGAGTCTGGTGCTGTGAGTGGCAAAATGCAAGGACTTCAAGATTAGGCTGAGATGCAGATCATGTTCTTTTATCTTACGCAGGGGAATGATCAGTCTGTGAAAGTACTACGTACACTGCTGTTTCAGATAGCCTTAGAGCTGCTTTTTAAGACTGGAAGATGACATGAACATTGTGAATTTCAAGACGTGCTCACAAGAATAACTTTTCCTTCGGACTTAGATAATCCGCAGGGGTACCTTCCAACCCCCCGTGGTTCTTGGTAAGAAATTTTTAGTGCTTTTCAGTAAGCACTAGCCCATCTGCCTCAGGCCCCTGTAGAAGCTCTGCCTGATCCTCTTCTGTGTGTTCTTGCCAGTTTTTCAGTCCAACCATCTGCAAACAATGAGTAGCTACAGGAACGTTCTTGTTCAATCTCACTTTCCCTGGCTCAGGTCGTACTTTCTGAGCCTGTTACACCATGTGAGTGACAGCGTGAAGATGTTGCCTGCATTCACAGAAATTGTAGCATCAAACTGTGGTCAGTTGTGTCCTGGAAAGTTCAGTTCTGTCTTACAGGTAAGGAGGGCAGAATATCTACTTTCTTGTTCCTGCTTATTATGGTTAAATGTTTTTGCTGGTGGTGCTTCTGTTCCTGCTATCTGCAGAGCTGTTCATGGGAGCTCCATTTTCTTTTGAATCTAAGCATGCTGCTGCCATTAGGAGAGCAGTCCCTCAGTGTCTGTTCATCTAGGGATTCGTGGGACTCCCAGGTAAATTTTGTGGGGAGTACCGTTTGGAGATAACTACTGCATCAATGTATGTATGAACAACTGCTTGAAGGAGAGAAACTGACTTATCTGTTCCTGCTCTTCCTGTGTCCATTCACAACATGTCCTCCTTGCCCTCTTTGTCCATGTTTCTGAAAGATTTCTAGGAGATTGGAAGAACTTAAAAACCAAAACTAAATAAGAAATGAAAATGTATTCACCGCCCATTTTATGGCCACAAGCAGAGAGAACTTGTGCATAACTCTCTAAATACTACTCAAACAAACTATTTCAGCTTACTGTATTCACTCACCATGAACAAACATGAAGTGTGCATCTTGAAGAATCGTGCTTACAGTCAGGTAGTCTTTCTGAAGTGCTTTGTCTACTGGTATGCACTAGCCTTACTGCCTGGTGTTTGTAGAGGGTGATTTTCCCACTGTTTGGCTGGTGAAGGCCATTCCCTGCTTCCTGTGTGGATGCTGTTCAGTCACCCGCAGTGGGATTCATGCTTTGTTCCACCTATGATGTTCTCTGTGCTCACAGCTGTATTCCAGCTGTTCCCATCCTGGTGTTTCAGGATGTTTGAGAGAAGATATCAAGATGTGTCTTCATTTTTGCTTTCTGGAGTAACTGGATACCGCAGCCTTTATCACAAAATCATGGAATCATTAAAATTGGAAAAGACCTCTAAAATCTGGTCCAACTGTTCACATACCACCAACATTGGCCATTAAACCACTAAACCGTGTCCCTTAGTACCACATCTTGATCTATCCTGAACGCTTCCAGGGATGGTGACTCCACCACCTCCCTGGACAGCCCGTTCCAGTGCCTGACCACTCTTTCAGAGTGTTTTCAGAGTGTTACACGCATGTAGAGGCACAGCCCTGGGATATGCATTCATATTCAGTACCACAGTTGCTGCAGTGTGACTTTGCTTCTTGCATCCAAAAAGTTCTAGGCCATTTTGGGAGGAAGAAAAATGAAGGGTCGAAGAAACGTGTGTTAGATATAAATGGAGTCCGCATCTGAGTGAGTTATCTTAATGTTTTTATCCATTGTAATAATGTGATCTTTGTTACGAATGGACAGCATCTATTTGACATCAACACAACTGACAAGATTTGGGCCTTATTTCTTAATTTGTACTTAACAATAAGAGTGAAGTGGCTGAAATGACCCTTGCACACCTTCCACGTTTTGGAGGATTTCAGTGGAAGCTGTCAGAGCCGCACCCATTCTGGGCCAGCACAAATGCTTTTGTATGGAGCACCGTGGAACACAGGGGTACTTTTTTCTCTCCCCAAATGTGAGGGCAGTTTCTTGAAGTCAGAATTCAGTGGTGAGGGAATCTACTAAAACAGTGTGGGGAGGGGGGGGAACAAACACCCAAATAGGGGAATTTACAGTTTGAACTCATAGGAGGCTTTGTCTTTTTTTTAATGATGGAAGAATTCTATGAGTAAGAAATTTGACAATAACGAGATGATGTGACATTTCCAAACTGGAATTTTTCTTTTCCTTAAATTGACATGGATGAATTCCATAAAAGTAGTTGATGTTTGCTAAATTCTTGACTGTTCTAGTTATTTATTTCATCGTTTGAATCAAGGAATCTGCAAGGGTTCTGCATCTAAAAGAATTTTTGCAAAAATGTACAAGTAAAGTTCACCTGTCTATTGCAGGATGTTGCAACATGCAGCTGAGCACCACTGATAACAAATCACTTCGAAAAACAAGTAAATATCACCAGCTGAATCACTATGGAAAGCAATTCTTAAACATTCTTCACAAAAACCTCGTAAGGCTCTTTCCCTAAATGTTATGATTCAGCCAAGTACTTTAAGGGGAGTTCAGTCTGAAAACCCTGCCTTGTACCACCGTAGCTTGCTGCTAGTGACAAAGAACCTCAGTCCTTCCCAGCAAATGGTTTGCTGGGGATCATGTAACTTGCTCCAGCAGACAGTGACAGTTGTGCACTAAGACCTCATTGAATCGGGCTGCACCTTTTCTGTAGGCAGGGAATGAATGCTGAATCAGTGCGTGCACCCTAATGAGTATTTTTCTCCCTGTACATTCACGTGTGTGTGGACTGCACTGTAACCAGTGTGAGCTGCAGTGGTGTCTCTGGGTGGGAAGAGGACAGAAGGGCTGGAGGCATCAGGACGTTTGTCCAGCATCAATCCCTTCTCCCAGTTTTGGTTTGTTTTCCTGTCACACACAGCTGCCATCCATCTGAGGCAGGAAGGAACCGCTTCCTCAGAGGGGATGTGCGTGTGGCTGTGCGCTGGGGAGGAACTCTGACCTGCACGTGGAGAGGGCCTCTGGAAATCAGGTCTGGTGCCTGCAGTTGTCAAAGTATCGGCTGTGAGTTAGGCAAACAGTAGGGAAAGGAATTGTGCTTGAGCAAAACCAGATTGACTCATGTCGAATGGTGTTTCCTCTTTGCTTAAAATGGCTGTGCCGAGTATTTGCTGTGGAAGAGTTACGGGAATATGACATAGGTCTTCATGGGGATCCATCCTTTAGTGTGTGCCTGCTGCAGCTCGTTGGTATAACGTTGTCTTCTCAGCGTTTAACTGCTTGCTCGTTTTTGTCCTTCTTCACTCCAAAACCACTTGACAACATAGCACCTTTGATGCTTGGCTGTATGGGTGTGCTCCCAGTGTTCTGGCATCGCTGTTCCGCTCTGGAGGGGCTGCCCCAGCCAACCGAGGCGGTCTGGTGTGGTGGCTGAGGGCTTAGTTGCTGTACTCAGTCCTTACAAAAGTTAAGCTGTGCTAAGTCTGTGGACTCTGTTCTCCTGCATTAAAGAACTGTTTAATTTTGGTGCTTGTTTGTTGTTTTAGCATTCTCATATCTGAAAAAAAATCTTAACACATTGCTTTGGAGCCTTTCAGACTAAGGCTGAAACAGTTGTTTGAAATTCTTTTTGAGATGTCTGAACCGTGACCAAGTCGCAGAAACATTGGGCCTGAAGCTGCTCATTTTTCTAGCATATGATAAAATGAAACATTGTGGGGGGACTTTTCTGGACGTGGTTCAGTTTAAAGGGGTTTTTGAACATTAGAAGCAAGGCAGAATACGACACGATCTCTGTAGTCACTACTGTTTGCGTAACAGATCATTGTTTGGGGACCAAAAGGCCTGCTGCTCATTGCTAGGGTGATAGATTTGCTTTAGGTATTAGAGCTGTTTAGTACACCCTTTCGATGTTTTGCTTCACTGGAGATTGAAGTCTTAATACACTGATTTAAAAAAAAATAAAAAAATTCAGGTATACATGCTGCATCATCATCTTCCACTGCCCTTTCTGTCAGTGTGCCTGTAGATGTGCTGAACAAAAGACATCGTGTGAAGTTCGGAAAATGCCACTTTATACCTTTGGAATAAAAATACTTGTAAGGCGTTCTAAATTTGCAGAAAAGTGTCTGGATGCATTTGGAAGTGTTGATTTGATTCCTTCTTTTTTAGTTAGGGCTCGAGGTGGTCAGATATTCTAATTAGGTTATAAATATTAAAGGAGTACTTTCTCACTGGAAAAACAGTGTTTTCTCTAGTAGTTCCTTAGAGGAGCTGTGGCTGGAGGGTGCTTTGTTGAGCCAGGCTGACAGTGTGAGTGAGCAGGAGATGCTGCAGGTGCCGGTGTGCAGGAAGCGTGCTGCTTTGCACACAGCATTAAAACTAATGTGACGACAGGGGAACTTCAAAGCTGAAAATTAATCCTGCACTGGAAAGTAATTGCTGTTACACGTGGCTAAACGTTGATCATCTAGATCATCCAGATCTGTGTATTGTAAATTTGGTAGAAAAGTGATAACTGCAAGTCTTATTTCATTCAAATCTCGTGGACTACTATAGTTCTGTCTGAAATACTGTAAATTTTGTGTGCAGTTATAAATGGCTTTATAAAAGTGATCCTAGGTAAAGTTCCATTTTGAAAGGGGCCATTGAAGCATCACCCTGTACTAATTAATACCGAATGTTTGTATTTTTTGCTATTCCTTTGCAGAACAAAAGAGATGAACATCTTTTGAAAAAACGAAACGTTCCCCAAGAAGAAAGCTTAGAAGATTCTGATGTTGATGCTGACTTCAAAGCAGTAAGTTCCTCGATTCTGGAGATTACTGTTAGAACTCTGGTGTCTCAAAACAATGTTTTCTGTTTTTACTTTAACACTGGAAGTCTTATGCTTATTTGAAGGCAAAATCATGAACTAATCGGCTGTTTAAATCAGTTTGATTGTATGAGGTGTTGAAAAAGAAGGAAATTAGCAACAAAAATCACTAAAATGTTTTATTTTTTCTTTTCAAGCAAAATGTAACACTAGAAGCTATACTGCAGGTACGTTACGTTCATTTATTTATTTTTAATTAGACGTGCTTGTTCTGTGCATTTTTACTTTTTATTGTTGTTTTTTTCAGAATGCCACAAGTGACAACCCAGTGATCCAGCTGAGTGCTGTTCAAGCTGCAAGGTAAAAAGGAATAAAGAGAGGCACAGAAATACACTTCCTACATGTTTTTCATGATGAAAGTTACTTATTTTACTTTCGCACTTAATTTCACAGAAAACTCCTATCCAGTGACAGAAATCCACCTATTGATGACTTAATAAAATCAGGGATTTTACCAATTCTGGTAAAATGCCTAGAAAGGGATGATAAGTAAGTATACCTTTAAAAATGTTCTTCTTCACTGAAAAACTGTATCCAAAAGACTCTTTTTTTCACACGGAACTGAGAATTCATAGCACGATATACTCTGACACAGTGGAGCAGATTCCTTAACGATAAACCATAAATTCTCCAGGAGTATTATTTGTTTTGCCACTGAAATGTCATTTTCTTTTTTTTACTGCTTTCTTGAACTTATCTAGCTAATGGAGTATGCCCTGCTACATTTTTCATTGGTTTTGAGTATTTCAGACTTTTCTGTTAACTGTTTTTAAGAAACCTGTCTCCGTGTGGGTATTTGAGAAGGCAGGGTGTATGCATGGTTGTGAACAGGGCTGTTCTCCATGCCAGAATGCAATTGTCATCTGTTTCGTGAAGGTTATTAGCCTAAGTTTGTGGCTCCTTTCATCCTTACTGCAAGGTGGGCTTTCTGGCTCTGCGCTGCTCCCTCATGTGACGATACAACACAGTAAGTGTGCTGGGGGTTCTTTGATGGAAAACAAGAGCTTCAGTAAAGGAGATAGAGAATGTTGAGCATGTAGCTGCACAAATTTCATGTAAGGAAACTGCTGTATTCTGCAATCTCTGAGCCCCTTATTGAGACAGATGGGGATTAACACGTTTGAGGTAGGTGTTTTAGGCTGTCTTTGGTTTCAGTTAGCCGTAAATGTATTTACAGGATTTCCATTTTCAAAGTTATTCCTGCAGTCACGAGGGCTTGGCACTTCAGAAAGTGCAAACTGACATTTTTGGGTATAATTTGATGGTCGCAAAAACATGAAGCGTGTGTAGTTTTCTTTCTGGTTTGTTTGACAGAAGATTTACTAGGAGAGCAGCTGGCAATAACGTTCAAATCAGGGTAGCATTTTAGAAAGGGTACAAATGCCTGTCTGCTCTAGAATTAGACAGTTCAGTGCTGTGAAAATTCATTTAGTTTAAATTTTATTTAGAGTGTTTGTATGGTTTATCTCTGTAAACATTTAATAAGCCTTTTGAAAAAGAACTCAGCGTTTTCTTAAGCAATCCTTTTAATTGTGATTGCTGTGTAATATTTTGTGGAGGTAAATTTTGCTAACGCTTTGTGTAGCAGATAATTGAGGCTGTTGTTTGTCTTATAACTGAAAGCTTATCCCAAGGGCGCTCAGATCATGAGGGGAAGAAAAATTCATTGTGTACGTGAGGACCAACTCAGTTTAATGCCTTTGTTCCTAGAATGTAAGGTTTATAGATAGCTGCTTACAGGTGCTGTTTGTTTTTACAAATCCTTGTTTTACACATCTTGCACCTTCATCTCTATTTCTTTTCCAATCCTATCCCCGATAACACCTTAAAATGCTTTGGAAACTAATGCACAAGAAAAGCTTAAGGGAAGCAGGTGATACAGCTGTCTGAAAAACACTGAGAAAGACATCAGAAAAGCACAAATGAAAAATAGTCACCTGGTAGTCAATATTCTCTGCTCCTCCTGGATCTAGACACCTTGCTGTTACTGCAACCCCTGTAAGCTGTAAACTCTTTTACAACTCTGAACCTTTAATGTTTGCTTGAACAAGTTTTTGTGCACAGTTTTAGTAAATCGCTGTTAGCACAGACAACAACTGGTGGATAAAATCTTGAGTTAGATGCTCTTGCATCTAACTTTTGCAGTATTTGTAGCTAATTCTGTCTCCAGTTAGTGAGTTACTTTTAGTACAGGTATGATGCTGTCCTTCAGTACCAATGCTAGATGTGTACGCTGTGATAGAGCAGAAAAATGACTGTCATTCCAGCTTGCACTTGATCTCAGATGTGATGTTAGAAGGGCCACAAGTTTATATTGGTTATGGTTAGCCATCCTTTGTTAAGAACTGCTAATGGCAGTAAGACAGTTGCACTTTCTTCAAGAAACATGCGTGGCCCTTGGGTCAGTAGGTTGTAAAGGTGTCTGTTACCCATTGGAGAGGCACAATGATATTTTATGATGATATGTACCAGAATTCTTTTGTACTGGAGGTAACTAGTTGATTAGAGTAGCGGTCAGCTTCACTAGTTGGTGTTTGTTTCAACAAGTATTATTGATTTTATTTCTTCTGTTTTTTTTTTAACTAATATCAGAATGCTGGGCAGTTTAAAAACATCATAGAATGTAAAATTTGCGTTTTTTTCTCATCTCTGTTCCTCTGAAATGTCCAAGCTTAGAGTTTCATAGAAAACCTTATAGCCTGGTAGCACTGCTTAAATGTAGCATCCAAGACTGCATGCAGCTAATCATGCTGAAGTGAACTGTAAAATAATCTGAAAATCATTTCAAGTTATTACTGTAAAATTATTTCATTACAGTCCTTCATTACAATTTGAAGCTGCATGGGCATTGACTAACATAGCATCAGGCACTTCTGCACAAACTCAAGCTGTTGTACAGTCCAGTAAGTATTACAGTTTGCTTTTTGGGGGTTGTGGTTATTTTGGGTTAAAGGGAAAAGAGATTTTTGGATAACAAATAGCATTTGTTATCAAAATTATTAAAATAATAAAAGCATCTGTGTATCCGGTTTCTCAAAAGTTTCTGCTCTTGCTCTTAAAGGTTAATCTGTTTGTCAATAATGATTAATATTAAGGATCCCAGACCTGAATTTCTCTTAAAGAAGATAGAGAATGGCAGATGGTATAATGAATTTAACAAAAATGTTAGATCTTTGTAATTCTGGCATTGATTTTTGAAATCATGTACCGCTAATAAATCATGTACCGCTAATTCCCCTATGACTAAAACTTGCTTTAGAAAGTAATTCTTTCTACCTCAAAGGTATGTTCGCAAATCTTACTAAAGTTAAGTACACATAGTGATGTGAGATTGCCCATTTAAATATGGAGTTAAGAAAATTACCATCCTTTCCTTGACTGATTACACACCATGTTTGCCGTGCTGGCTTTGACCCTGACTTAACCAGCCAGTGAGACTTCCATTGTGAAGAGATGGGAAATTGAAGTTGATTGAAGCTAAATCACATTTGCTGAGTTGAATCAAACTGTTCTTGTTTTTCTGGATTATGTATGTAGCTTTTGTGTATCACCATGCTTATCTTCAAACAATCACTTTTCTGCTAAATTCAGTGTTCTGTCATTAAACAGGAGGCTGTGGCTAATCAATTATATAATAAATTGTATTGACTTACTGATACTTAGTGTTTTTATATGGGAAAATGATTACTTGATTATTTGATTTCTTTATTTATAAGTGTACAAACCTACCTTTCAAATCAAAACACAGTTTTGTATGTTTTCGTAGCTAATAAATGATCTCACTAATAGTTTATAGTATTTGGAAGATGCATAGTATTTGCTTTGTGGAAAAAAAGCTTGGAAAAAAATCTTACAGTAAAAAAAATCAAAATGAAGAAGTGCGTGTGCACAGCAAAGCAGGGTTGAATGCATTGCTGTTGGATGCCCAAACACTACAAGTTCAGGCTGGGATATGTCCCTCCCAAAACCCGTACAGGTAACACTTGAGAAGAGGTGAGTGTGATAAAATGGCTCTAGAGAAACAAAAAATGTTTCCTTAGTTTTGCTCCTGAAAAGAGAATGGAAGCTTAGTCTGAAAGCCTTGCTGCCTTTTACTGGCAGATGACCAAGGGACTCTGAACTCTGTTGAGATAAGGGGTGGTTTGCAGGAACAAAGCGATAGACCCTTGCAGCCACTGAGGCAGCGGCTGCAGCCTAATTGCAAGAGAAGGCAGCCTCTGGTCAGGGCCAGCTGGCAGCTGGAGGGCCTGCCAGGAGAGGGAGAGGGCTGTGTGCGCAGAATAGATCTTGGCAGGAGCCAGTTTGGAGCAGAAGTGATTAATTTTTCGAGAGCAGTAGATCAGATAACCTGCAACTCACGCTTCCTCAGACTGTCCTCCTGCTCGAGTGCTGAGATGAATTATTTCCATTTCTGCTTTGAAAAGCAGAATTGCAGTCTGGTATAAACTACATGCCTGAGATCCCTCTCTGAAATATGTTGGATATATGTATAGCTGCGATGTAATCTCAGTAATCATGGAGAAAAGGAAGCTTTGAATATTCCACTTGAGCTAATGGAAGTGGGATGACTGTGACAAGAACAGAGAGCGTTTTAAACATGTTGCTGTCCCTCTCAGCTTGTTGTAGACAATCGCTCAATTACTCATGTATGGTGGGGAAAGAATTCTAGGTTCTNTTTTTTTTTTTCTTTTTTCAGGAAAATATATCAGGGTTTTTTGGCTCATCGTCACATGTTAGGTTACCAACAGGATATTGATTCGCAGCTGCTCGCAAACTGTTGTAATTTTTTAAAATTTCTGAAGCTATTTTGATGCTTACAGTATCTGCAAGAAAATATTCTTCCATAGTATATACATTGATCTATTCTACTTCATGTAGAAAAATTGTAGGATGAATATGATAATATACAGATTTAAAAAACTGCTATAAGAATTCTCATGTGTCAAAGAATATGAGTTGTCTGAGTGGAAATAGCACACAGGAATAGTAGAGGGATGGTTCCTTAAGAGATTAAGTGTATTTAACACAGCAGAGACTGAAATCTAAAATCAGTACCACTTCCTTAATCTGTTATGGTGCCTGTGTTACGTAAGAACAAATAAAAACTTGTCTTAGGGCTGTGTGGCAGATGGTTGTAAATTTTCACTACATGTGGAAACTAACTATAGCCACCTCTTGGGAGGAAGCTGTTTTCTTAAGGTCAAGATCTGAAGCACGTTTGCAGGAGTGGGCATGTCATTCTGCTAGGTAGGTGTTTCTGTCTTGGATAGCTGGAAAGTCTGAACTAAAAGGAAATTCAACCTAGCACCTACGGACTTGTGGCTCTTATGTATCACTTTGAGAAGTAGGGGGAAACGTTTACATGTGGGGAGCATTGTTCTTTAACAGCTGCTTGTTCTCAAGTCTATTTTCTTCCCCTCTCCAGATTCCTGTAGAAATGTTTAGCGGGGATTCTGTATGCTCTTCGTAATGGAAGCGTGTGTCTTGGTATAAGGCATAGTAGAGAAGGTGTTTAGTGTGAATCAGTGGAATTATTTTGCATATACCACGCTCCAGTAAAAAACAAATCCAATCTTTGTGTTCTACAGATGCAGTACCCCTCTTCTTGAGACTACTTCATTCGCCACACCAGAATGTTTGTGAGCAGGCTGTCTGGGCTCTCGGAAACATTATAGGTAACTCTTGTTCTTACAATGATTGGAATTCAGGGAGTGTTTCATTTTAGAATTTGACTTTTGAACATTGGCATTATCATATGAGACTATGTTTCCTCTAAGTTCCGTGGCTTAATTCATTTTTTCATGTGGCCAGAATTGCGTATGTACATGCTATCTTTTTCCAAAGAATAGTGTCACTCACTACACAAAATGTTAACAGGATAAATTTTGTGTCTCGTAAAATACACATTACATATCCGTATGTATGTGTATTTAATTGAACACAAACTTTCTGTAGCAAACTATTGGTGAGGAAACATAGAATTTCAGAATCCCAACATGCCATTGCATACATTTCAAGATTTTCCATTTTTAATGTAATTTCTTTTACAACAATTTTCATTTCTGTAGGTGATGGTCCTCAGTGTAGAGATTATGTCATATCACTGGGAGTTGTCAAACCTCTTCTGTCCTTCATCAATCCCTCCATTCCCATCACCTTCCTTCGGAACGTCACATGGGTCATTGTAAATCTCTGCAGGAATAAGGACCCCCCACCGCCTATGGAGACAGTTCAGGAGGTAAATAAAGAATTACAAGACAGATCATTTTTAATGCTCTGCGCTAGAGGCCAGATATTTCACATTGTCATACTGTGAATTTATGCATGTCTTTTGCCACTCTCTTCTGCCACTTACCAATTGTTAAATGAAGTAATTTAATCAATTTGGTGCCTCTTACTGAGATAGTAACAAAGCTACTCATAGCATCTGAAACTGACAAATAAGATCAATTCCTTATATTAAAATGGACACAGCAAAAAATTAACACTCTAGAAGGTGTTAACATACTTTGCCAAAAAGGAATATGAACATGATTCTGTACGTTATAGTTATTGAAATGCAGTTATTTTCAGTGAGAGGAAATGTATATGAACTAGTGGATATAGTGTAATTTGTGTTTTGGCTGGCTTTGAACGTGCAGTCCTTGTCAAGTCCTCACTTGAGAAGCATCTGAAAACCCTTTATATTGATGAATGGAACAAATGTAGTGTTTAGAGTAGGAATAGCTAGTAAAGTTATTGGACTAGAACTGCAGGTGTAATGTAAGTAAAGTTCTTCATTTCAAGATTAATTCTAAGGTACAGATACAGTTTTAGAAGCTATCTGAAGTGCAAGATTGTTCGTGAGTAAACTTCAATGAAATCTTCAAAAATGAAGCAGAGAACTAGGAAACTCTTAAGACTTCAGCAAATAAAAACCCTCTGTTTTAAGCAGACTTACATGGCTCTCTTTTATATTTTCTCCATACATTTACACAAAAATATACTTTTGCTTCAATCCAAAGAGGGTTTTATATAACAGTACTAGGATTATATTTTTGTTATTATGTTATGTGGTGACTTTGTGATTTCATAAATAGCAGGGAGATGTCTTATCTGTGATTGCTTGTTTTCCCTCAAAATGTAGTCTACTCTCTGTGTCTTTGAAATATACTACTGTCTTTTATTTTTACAAATTTTAAATTAAGCACATACTTTTATACGTGCTCTGGGGGAATGAGCCATTGCTGGGAAGTACATGAGCGTAATATGCTGATTCAGTCTCAAGCTGAGTTTTATGTCTGCACTACTTGGATTCATGTTTGCACAGCAAATTTTATTCTGCAGTAATGACTGGTGAACTTCTTTTCAGATTTTGCCAGCATTGTGCGTTCTCATTTACCATACAGATATAAACGTAAGTAACTTCTAAAGTTTTAGATATTTAGATTCCTTGTATTCTCCAAGGAGAAAGTGCTTTAAGATCGTGTTTGTGGTGAACTTGGTTTTGTTTGTTAATTTACGTATAATTAAGTAGTAAATAAATAATAAAACTAATACAGTTGTGGTCATTCAGAGCAGGAAAATGAAGAACAAGCACCATTTCTGAAATATCTTTTCTATAAGTCTTGTATTTACATTAGAAACTGTATTTTAAAAAATTTCTGTTTTGCAGAATTAAGCCCTAGAAACTTAGAATTGTGATCCTTACTGTCAGCCTTAATTTAGTTCTGCCTCGATTTGTTATTTTACGTAGATAATAAGATTTGAATTTTGAGTCATCCTGTGTGAAGCCCGGAGTTGGGCTTTTGATGATCCTTGTGGGTCTCTTCCAACTCAGTGTATTCTGTGACTCTCTGATACATAATGTATGTGTGGAAAGATATGTATAATTCTATACATCAGTCCAATCAAATATTTTGATCATATGGGTACATCTGACTTCTGTAACCTGTTGGGTGCCTGAATTTGCAAACTGTTTAACTAAGGAAATTGCATACGAAAATGTATTTTAATTTATTTTCATTGGGTTTCTAATCCTAAACTTCCTGTACTTCCCATGTTCCTGAGCCATGGTTTTAGATACGTTTTCAAAGTAAAGTCCTAGAGAGATGGACTCACCTCCTGAGGTCATATGTAATGACTTCAGGACCCAAGATCTGTATAACTAAAGGATACTGAGCCACTTTTCTACTCCTCCTCCTGTCAGGACTTTGTAATGCCCTGTAGTGACCCCTCAGTTTAGAGAAGCAGAAATTGAACCCTTGTGATGGGTGGAGATAGGGCATAAGGGTGGTGGAAATGCCTTAGGTTATTTCCATGATGAGGTAGTGGTGTTTCTGCTGCTCTTCTAATGGTGCAGTGGACTTGGCTCCACAGATATTTGCCAACAGTTAAATTCAGGATTTTGCCAGGCTTTTCCCAGTGTAATGTGAATGGGAGACAGTACATGATGACTTCACAGTTAATAATTTGGACAAACCAGA
Source organism: Penelope pileata (assembly GCA_013396635.1). NCBI lineage: Eukaryota > Metazoa > Chordata > Aves > Galliformes > Cracidae > Penelope > Penelope pileata. The sequence goes on along the minus strand of WBMW01003703.1, from coordinate 1,144,878 downwards.
ACGGAAATTCATAGCAAAACCAAAAATACTTCTAACCTATAGGCTTCCTTTTTTTTCCTTCTTCTGGCAAATTTAAAAACTTTTTGCAAGCAATGATTGTGTGAGAGCTTCTTAAATCAGATGTGAGACTATGTGATGCCAGGTCTTGACTGATCTCAATGAGGGTTGCCCCTCTTTCTGATCCGGAGAGTCAGGTGCTAGTTTGGAGGTACCTGTGTGGTCCCAGCCTTTCAGTACTGGAGCAGCAAACCTGTCTTTGGAGATGAGTCGGTGATGCAGGTAGGTCAGCTGGCAGTCCTGTGAGCACCTCTGGCAGCTGCTGCTCTCGTCACCAGCAGGGCTGTGGGGCAGCAGACTGGTGAGGCACCATCTCTCACTGCTTCTGCTGTGACACTGGCTCCACTGCAGCACGTTCTGCTGTCCCTGTGGCATCAGCAGGTGAGGGCAGCAGCAGGCTGTCAGGAAAGCAGTAGGTTCGTGCTGTCTGGTCGCTGGAGATGCGTGGAAGCAGTCCATGGGGCAGGACCTTGAAGTCCTTCCCACGTCTTCAGTACTATTTAGCTATCTTAACAGCTGGAAATTTTGAATGGCTATCTGTTTTAAAAGTAGAGTGCAGGTGCCTTTATGTAGATGACAGATGAGGTTTCTTTCAGTTGTCAGAGAGGAGAAGCTGGCTCGCAGATTGCCATTTGGGTGCGCTACATTCCCATCTGAAGTTTCCTTAAATCTCAGTGAGCTGGGCCACTGCCTCCTTTTGGCTCACCATGGGGCACTCAGCCTGGACACAAGCTCTGCCTGCAGAGCCTTCAAAACACCGATTCAGACCATCTAACCTCAGAACATGAGTAGGATGCTTGGATTTGGAGCCTATTGCTCTTTCTAGTAAATCAAATAAGAGCCACATTGAAAAGGTGCTTTAGTGCACAAAATAGAACAGGTGTCTTAGCATCCAGAACATAAACTGGGAGAGTAGGCTAACTCTACTCTTAATTTAGGCCCTTCACTTAGCTGCAATGAGTTCAGGCCTTAGACTGCATTAAAATCCCAGGGAGTAACTGCTGTGCTGTAGTTAGCATTGGAAATTCACTTAGAAACGCATAGACCTAGGTGCCTCGACAAATGGTGCCCTCAGTGGGGTCCAGATTTCTCTTCCTGCAGTTCCTAACATCTCTTAAGTGATGTGATATTACCTCTTTCTGCTAGCTTTGTTTCTGCTTCAAGTACTACCTTTAAAATAACCTACTTTCGTACCTTTTTTTTTTTTTCTTTGAGGCTTCCTTAATCGTTACTTGCTTAAAGACAGTATTAGTGCCCTGCCTCATAGTCATTTTGCTGTGTTTTTTTCCTGTTGCTTGGAGAGTTGCCACCTTACAATAGCTGTTAGTCCTTCAGTTGGTCTGAGAAACTTCTTCCCTTTGCTGTAGATTTTAATCTCGGTGTGAAGGATAGTTGGCAGTTTAACTTCAAACTGCACTGTGGATTAGAGATGTTAAGGCGTAGATAGATGGCTTACAGACTAAGGAAATGTAGGTATTCTGTTTTCAGAAGACAGCACCTCAGACAGATCAGAGCAGGGCTGAGGGGCTGGGTCGGTATTGTCTGCCAGAAGTTACTAGCACATCACTTACCTGAGCTGGTCATCTATCTCTGAAATGCAAATCGAGCCCAGCAGTTTACCTTTGTCAGGTGATGTGTGCTGTAACTTTGCGCACCAAAATGTGTTATTTAATTAGAAGAAAGAGCAAGGGCGTGGAAATTATCACTGAACAAATGACCCCAGTTTTCATAGTTGTGTACAATAACCTAACATTCTACAAATTCGGTTGCATCACAGTATTTGAGTTTTTCCTCTAACTAAATTGCATGCTCTTTTTTTTTTTTTTTTACCCAGATATGTCGAATGTTGATAACTAAATTAAGACTCAGTTATATGAATTTTGCTATTCAGTGTGTAAACAGTGTTCTTTCCAACTTACAGATCCTTGTGGACACAGTTTGGGCTTTGTCCTACCTAACAGACGGTGGTAATGAACAGATACAGATGGTGATTGATTCCGGAGTTGTACCTTTTCTAGTTCCCCTTCTGAGTCATCAGGAGGTTAAAGTTCAAGTAAGTCTGCTTTGGTTTCTTTGAATAGTCCTTTGTAACCTGCTTGCTTAAAAATGATGCCTTGGAGCATTTATTACTGAGACGAGCACTGTAGCTATGTTTATTGTAGATAAGCTGAAGAAAAAAGTTACCTACACTAAAGAAAAACATTATTTAAAACCGTATTGAAGTTGTTTTGAGATTTTATTTTAATAAAGTGGCAGGTTACTTACTAACTTCAGTTCTGTGATTGACAGAGGTGCATTCCTTTTGTATTCCCAAAATATTTAACGACAGTAGGCTTTACATTTTTCAGCTTATGTGTACTCTTTTCTGTTGCTTCATATATGTGATTGCTGCATCTGAATAGCTCATGGAAATGAATTAAGATTTTGAGAACTGTCAAATGTTAAAATATTTGATTCTGAGTCTTTTTAGTAAATTTCTAATTATCTACAAACAGTAGGTTAACTGACTTTGAAAACAAAAGGAAACTTAAAGGTAGTTAATGTGTGCTTGGTTTTATAAATTAACCATTGGAATGTGGAAGCTTCTTTACATATCTCTGCATTTGTCATGTTTGCTTAGTTTGGACTTTGGACAAGGGTTGCCTGTCTTGAAATTTGTCAGACCAGTTCACTTGACGAAAAGGAGTCTCTCCAGTTTTCTGTCACTTATAAAGCACTTACTAACTAATTCAGAAGGATATAATGTACATTTTTGAAAGTCAACTGAGAGTCAATAAGAATAAAAGTAGTCTTTTTTGATTCTGCATTGGAGACCTGAATGGAAAAGTGTGCAACATTTACAGACATGGTCAAGGCCTAGATACCTCTATTGTAAATCAGATCAGATCTACAATGAGTTACATCTTCTATTGTTCTAAGGTCCTTTTATATTCTAATCTTTACATGTTTGGAGTTGAGCTGCACTGTTGCCTATTCAGTGGAATACTGCACTTTGTGTTTCTGTTTTGATGAAACTGCTAATTTTAGAATGCAGCTCGGAAACTGAAGTGCTAAACTGTGTTCTGCAGTGTTTTTGTAGAGACATTTTAAAATTATTTTAATGTAAGTAACAGCAGTATTTTAACATGCTTTTTCTTTTTCCTTCCCACTTTGGATATTCAGACAGCAGCACTGAGAGCAGTAGGCAACATAGTAACTGGTACTGATGAACAGACACAAGTTGTTCTCAACTGTGATGTTTTGTCTTACTTCCCAAACCTCCTGACGCATCCAAAAGAGAAGATAAACAAGGTATATTATGATCTGCTTCTTCCTAGCCTAATCTTGTTGTTTAAAAAATGCAACAGTAATCTGTAGCATGGTACAGAAGAATTTCTTACAGCAGTTATCTCTGGGGTGTCAGCTATTCTGTGTAAAGACACAGCTTTTCAGTCTGGTGCTTAATTAGGGCAAAAGCCAAACAGGCGTGTTGAGGATCCGTGCATCGGTGTTGATGCCCCATGCTGTTTGGGAGGACTGATGATTTTTGCTTTGCATTATATTTTTTTTTGTTTGCAAAGTGAGTAAGTGGTGAACTTGTATTACAGTTCTCCACGTCTAACGATCATTAACTTTTGGTTGAGTCCACTGAGGTGGGTAAGATTGATCCAGTTTTTCCACCCCACAGAAATTAAAGGAGTTTGATAAAACAACACTTTTTTTCATAGTGAAGTTTTTTCTCTTCTGTTATCCATCTTCATTTGCAAGGAAATATGGAATACTTCTGTCTTGTCTTGAAAATTATCCCTGCATTTCTTCAACTTCCTTTTGGCAGAGAGAACTTTGCTGCTGCAGAGGACTGGGTGGAATAGGGAGAGTTTGGTGAAAGGAAGTGATCAGTGCCCTCCTTTCCAGAGCTGCATTTGATGATGTTTGCATTATTTTTGTTCATCGTCGTGGCATCTTCCCCTGCAGAGACAGAGCTAGCAGGGAAGAAGGCTTTTTTCTTTTTTCTGACCTTTTGTTTAGCTTACATGATTTCCTCATTTTAGTGTACTACTGAGGGGAAATCTATTAGCAAGGAATTTATTTCTTCAGGCCCTGGCAACTGCCAGGAGCACTGAAGAAGTCAATCTTCAGCAGTGCAGACTGCTGTGATCTGCTTCTGTCTGCCCTTCTAGCGCTCAGAAAAAAAATGAAAGAGCTCCTTTTGAATGCTGGGAAAGGAACTATTTTTGTGTAGGTGGAGTCTATGAACACTTTTGAGTTTCTTGTTGTAATAAATGTTGTGAGGAGGAAGTACAAATAGAAGGCAGACGTATGTCCCTAAAAAATGGAACCCATTATGTTTTCTCTACGATTTTGTAATTGGCTCTTTGATGGCTTATTTAAAATCTATTTGTGTTTAGTTAAGATGAGAGCTTTTTTCACATATTCTCGATCGTCTTGACAATATGCCCTGTTGTTACCAGGAATTTTTAATTGCCACTGGATATTAGCTATACTGATGAACCACCTGAACAAAATAACTGCTGAGTGAGGTCTCAGGACTGAGAGTCCTGTCCGATAATTAAGGGGAAAGCTCAGATGAGCTTTGTAAGCTCCACTTCATGTTTAAGGAAGAAAATGGGAGATGGAAGCACAGAAAGCTTCTACTGAGCTGTCAGGTCAAATTTACAGGATAAGTCTTTTTTTTTGTATGGGGGTTTCTTTGCAAAACTGATTTGGAGTTTAAAATATGACTGTGACTCTAGCAGTGCAAAGTGGATATAAGGTTTAAATCAGTTTTGCTGCCAATGTGTGGAGTAAGTAATAATCTGGCCCATTGAATTAATCCTATCAATTTTGCATTGATCTCCTGCGTGTTTGGCTTTCACAGTGCAATAAGGCTTGTGTGCTGGCAGCATTGCTGGGGAGGAAACCTGGAGGCTCTGTTTAGAGATTGGTGGTGGTATGACTTGAGGTTTTGAGGTTGTTTTGTTGTCTTTGGTTTTGCTGGTTGTTTTTTTGTGTTTTTTTTTCATCTGACTATTTTTAAAAAGCGTTTTGCTTTTTTATTTTGTCCAATTTTAGGAAGCGGTTTGGTTCCTTTCCAATATCACAGCAGGAAACCAGCAACAAGTTCAGGCTGTAATAGATGCTGGGCTAATCCCTATGATCATACACCAGCTGGCTAAGGTCAGTCAAACTGTCAGCTATGCAAGTTGTCATCCTCTTTTTATAAACCTGACATGAGGAGTCTGTAATTTTTAATAATAAGCTTGACAGATGTTTCCATGTGGATTTTAATGAGCTATTAATTTTACTCTTCAGGGGGACTTTGGAACACAAAAGGAAGCTGCTTGGGCAATTAGCAATTTGACAATAAGTGGGCGAAAAGATCAGGTATGTATAGTAGGATTTCAAATCGTCGCTAAAACATTGCACGTGCAGCCATTTGTGAGAAGCTAAATATTCAAAACATGTTTTTTCTCCCATTATTTAGGTTGAATACCTTGTACAGCAAAACGTAATCCCACCATTCTGCAATCTGCTCTCAGTAAAGGATTCTCAAGTGGTACAGGTGGTACTGGACGGTCTGAAAAACATCCTGATAATGGCTGGAGATGAGGCTAGCACAATAGCTGAAATTATAGAGGAGTGTGGAGGTAAGTGCTCATTTGGACTTTAAAAAAAAAAAAAAATTACTGAATTTTATTCTGTCTTCTCCTCACTGCTCTTGATGTTTAGTACAGAATTTTTGTGACCATGGGCTATTTGAGTAAGCAGGTGAGACTTCTTTACTGATAAAAATGACACACTGTCCTCTTCAGCTTGGTTTAGGGCCCATGTGAACCTAATGAAATTCAACAAGGCCAAGTGCAAGGTGTTGCACCAGGGTTGGGGCAATCCCAGATATGTGTACAGACTGGGAGAAGAACTCCTTGAGAGCAGCCCTGCAGAGAAGGACCTGGGGGTCCTGGTGGATGAAAAGCTGGACATGAGCCAGCAGTGTGTGCTCATGACCCAGAAGACTGATAGTATCCTGGGCTGCATCAAAAGAGGGGCCTCTATCAGGGTGAGGGAGGTGATTGTGACCTTCTGCTGGACTAGTTCAGCCTGGAGAAGAGAAGACACTGGGGAGACCTCACTGTGGCCTTCCAGTACTTAAAGGGAGTTTATGAATGAGATGGGAGACTGACTTGTTACATTGTCTGATGGTGATAGGACAAAGGAGAAGGATTTTAAACTGAAAGTGGGGAAATTTTAGTTTAGATGTTAGAAGATTTTTTTACTCAGTGGAGAGGCAGTGGTACAGGCTGCCCAGAGAGCTGTGGGTGCCCCATCCCTGGAGGTGCTCAAGGCCAGGTTGGATGGGGCCCTGGGCAGCCTGAGCTGGTGGGGGGCAGCCCTGCCCATGGCAGGGGGTTAAAACTAGATGATCTTTGAGGTCCCTTCTGACCCAAGCTGTTCTATGATTTCATGATCATAATCTCTTTTAAGACTAAAGAAGGATGAGGAGTCTGGCTTTTGGATGTTACAATTTACTTTTAATTGATGTGGTAGAGTAAGATAGCACTGAATGGACTTGTAAGAGCTCAGTGTATTGGAAACTCTTCCCTTGCGTATACCACATCCAGGTTGAAAATGGGACTAGGGTCTTAATCTGATTTTAGCATGAGGCTTTGTCGCCTTGTTTAAAACTCGTATGGAACACAAATCAAGCCACTTTGCTTACATGCAGAAATCACTACTGCAACAAAAGCTATGTACTGGACAGCAGGAGTTTTAAAAGTAATAATAAAAAATTAAACACACAAAAGTACAGAGTTTTATCTGAAAAGAGAGAAGACTCCCTTATCCTCAGTTCATAAAATGGGATATTGCGTGGCATACAAAGGTTCACAATCTACTTTTTTTTTTATTTAATCCTAGGGAAAAGATAGCTATTGTGTAGGTAATACTTAAAGACTGAGCCGCATGTTTTCTAGTATGTTTCTGTCGTAATGTTTCATTATTTTTCTTGGATTTATTTTTTTCCAAAGTAGTCAGTAACTCACATCAGTTTAAACTGAACATTCTTCTCAATTTTCTTTCATCCAGGGTTAGAGAAAATTGAAGCCTTGCAACAGCATGAGAATGAAGACATTTATAAACTAGCATTTGAAATCATAGATCAGTATTTCTCTGGTGATGACGTAAGTACACTAAAGATTGAAAAGTGTGTGCGCTGCGCTGTTCCTGTCACCTTAGTAGCTACACTGTCGTTGTTGCCCAGTTGCAATTGTTGTGAACACAGCCTGTCCTGCTCCTTTTTCAGTTCACCCTCCCTTAATTGAAAGTCTTTGAAGAGTTTCTCAATACCAAGACTTTCCTTTAGCAACATCAAGATGACTGATCTTGTTTTACCAAATAAATTTATTGACACTGACCTCATGTTTGTTACGTTGACATGTACATTGACCTGGAATCACTTGTGACTAGAATCTAAACAGTTCCATGGCTCTTTTTCACTTCCTCTTACATCAGCGTTAAGAGTGGGAGAGTGGATCCTTATTTCAGATAGAGCTGAAACACAGTAACCTGTAGTTGCTCAGTCTGGATTCTGCATTGAAGAAAATGATTAAACCCAGAAAACGTTCTGCAGCTGATGGATCTAGGCCATCTGGTATTTTCTTGCATCCCAGTGACATATTTTGGTCCTTTGGGTTCTTGCTGTTCCTGCTGCTGGCTGGCACTTAACAAATAATTTGTAAAGGACTAACAGTTGCCATTTCTAGGCCTTCTAGAGTGTTTGTACTTCTGCAGCCTAGCAGAATATGTCTTCAGTTTTTCTGGCTAAGAAGCCTCTTAATTTGAACTCTTCACATGTCAGCTCTAATTTTAGGACTTCCTGATTTTCAATTTTTGGGCGCCTCATGAAACTGCAAAGTTAGTCACCAAAAGTTAAGATTTGTGAACAGTTCCCTACGCTTACAATGCTGTGGGCAATGTCTAATAATCTCCATGATGGTTCTGATACTTGTAGTTACCTGAAGAGCATGGTCTAGTTGGTAGGGGTGGAAAAATGACCCTATTGAGGTTAGTACTCTTCCTTGTGCATTTACTTGTTATATATACTAACGTGGTTCAGCCTGTGCCTAACTGGCTGAATTTACCTCTTTTACTTGGGAGCAAGACTTCCCTCCAGGTCATTGCTTCTACTGCTAGCACATTTTCTGGAGTTTCTGAAACTTAATAGAAATTGTAGAAAATCTGAAGATAGGAATTAAAACGTAACAACAGACAAATTTTCAAGCAGTAACTCTTAATTGCCTTTGTCATTTCAGTACCAATGGAGAAAAAGAAAAGCTGAAACAAAATCCGTATTGCTCTGAGAATAGAGTAGTTACATTAGCCTGCTTGATGGTGTTCAGGTTGAGTGCCCAGCAGGAGTGTTGGTGCCTCCTGTCACTTCAGGAGCTTTGCATTCTCCTAAGATGTTGCTGGTTACTAGGTACTCAGCCCTTCATTGCTAATCACGTTGCTTCTTTGCTGAGTCCTGTGAAGTGTGCAGGCAGTTGACATGTCCTTTAGGATCAGCACTGACAGCTCCCTAACTTCTATTTCTTGAGTTAAAGGTGTGAACTTAGGCAGCATTACTTTGTAGTACCCCTACAGAAGGTAGAAGTGCTAATTTATCAGCTCACAAACATCTGCAAACCATTCTGAGACCAGATTCAGTCTTCCTTTGGTAGTGGTGTGCCCAAGCTTTCCTCCTGAGAATTGTTGCTGTCTCAAAATGCCTTAATCCCTCCTTCCAATTTATGTGTTAAGTCTCCCAAAGAAAAGAGAATTGTAAAGTCTTAAGGTGAGTCAGTTCTAAAGCCTGCTCTACTCCAGTGTCAGACCTCAGAAACCTGTGTGGACCCCCAGAAGGGCCCTTACATGCTTCTGAATGACACAAGGCATGTGGTGGCTGCAGCCCCATTCGTAGGGGTGGCGTGTTCGGGGAGGAGGTGCAGCTGATCATTTAGGGGAGGGGGGGTGGGGGTTGAAGTGGGACATATTGAGGATACTTGACCAGTTACTTGCAGTTTCTAGATGCAGTTACTGCAGCGGATGTTTAAATCGTAGCAGCGCCTACTAAGTTGGGCAAACCTGGATACTGATGCCCTTCGTTCTGTATTTGTAGAATAATAAACTATTTTTGGTTTAAAAGAATATTTCAGATTACACTTACAGGAACTGTATACAACTGCTCTGAAATGAGTTATTCTAAATCCTTCAGATCCCAATAGGATGTGCCAGTGACTCTCTTAAGCTTTATCCAAGTCTCTCTATCAGCAGCTGATAAAAATTTTCCTGTTGGAAGAAATGGGAGAGAGTACAAAACTAATTTTGGAGTTTACAACTAGCAGTCAGCCAGCTGAATAAGTGCTGAAAGTTGGTGTTGAAAATAAAAATGCACAGCTGGAATAACAACTGTTTTGAGCAGCAACCAGTCTCTAACCATGGCGGTTTTCTGTTTCCCTAGTGGTGCCAGAAGGGAGTTGATGTACTGTTCTTTTCAAAAACAACTGAGGAACTGAATTTAAAAAAAAAAAAAAAAATGCAGTAATACTTTAAATAAATAGATGGACGTTTGTGAATCTCTCCTGCAAGTACTGAATTGTGGTGGGAAGTGGCCTTTTACAATTTTTTGTTGTTTTACTTTCTAGATCGATGAAGATCCCAGTCTCATTCCCGAAGCCACTCAAGGAGGTACTTACAACTTTGACCCAACAGCCAACCTTCAAACAAAAGAATTTAATTTTTAAGTTCAAAAAAGTGCAGCTTCTCTGTCCCACACCAGTATGAAGCACCACCAGATGGCTACCAAGTGAAGAAACAAAAGGCTCCAAGACACACATGCCTCTTCGTTTTGATGCTTCTAAAGCAAGCCATGTATCGGTCACTTTGCAGTTGCCAAACGTCACTATCACATGGACTGTAAATGCATATGCATGATCTCTTAAACTGTTTCAGAATTCTTTTTAACAGTCCCAACTACCTTTTTTTGCCTTTTTCCTGGTGCCACATGCTGACAACCGCAATCTGCAGTTCTGTTAAGAATATTCCATAGTGGTGGCACATTGGCTTTCCACGGAAAAGTAGCTTCTTTGGAAAATGGTGCGCTGTGGATCAAGACACTTTGGTATGATGCGTACATTCTGGAAGACTTTACAGGGGCCCAGTTTGCTCTGAGCCTCCATCATCGTCCTCCACAAACATATTTTCATATACTCTTATGTGGAAGAATAGATTAAAAAATGCAAGCCAAATGATTTCATTGGTGAAACTGAACTAAAAGTAACTTAAAAAAACAACAACAACAACAAAAAACCACAACACTTGGCAATTGATTAAACACTTAAGTTTAAAGCAAACAAAAAAACGACTTCATCTATCAGTAATTGATGTGTGTTCATTAACTGCCTCAGAAACCAGGGTTGGAGAATGAACTGTAGATTTGGACTGGTAAAGCTTTTGCCATTATACCTAATTTTTGAGAACAGCGAGCCCTATTTGACCACTCACTTCAGCCTGTGTGTTCCTGCTGTTTTGAAGTAATCAAATGCTGTGCATGGTATTTTACCTGAGCTACAACCTGTTACGGACTTGAACTTCTGTTTAAGCTGAAAGCAAGAATCCCAGACTGTAGAAAAAAAAAAAAAAAATTCTGTCCAAAAATGTATTAGTTAAAAAGAATCTTGCTTTCAACTTTCAGTAGTCAGTATATTTTGTTTTAAATTGATAATTGGATATGGTTGATTCATATTGGGTTTAAACTGTGGAGCTTTCATGTTTACTGTAATTTAGTCTTAAACTATTTTTTACTTAGTAACCAGTGCTTATGATGATGTGGTTGGCAACAAACCAGCAACTACTTAGAAGCGTCATAAAAGCTTCATTCTTGGAGTATCGAAAGGGTAATTCAGAAATTCGTCTCAAATCTCATTCACACGATTCGAAAGGATGCAAACTGGTTGGCGTGTGAGGCTGTATGGAAGCTGCCACTGTTCAGCATAAACCTGATGTGCGGCGCACATGAAATAACTCTACGTGTAAGGTCTGTGAGGTCACTGCTTTTGGAAAATCGCCTGACCCAGTCGTTGCAAAGGGGTTTGGGTATTGCTGGGGGTTGAAGATGGATGGTTGTGAAATTCCGTAAGCTGTCACACAAACTGGTTTTGTTGCTGTTGTTTACTGGGTGTCATTTCCCAATGCGTTGATGTGAAGGGATAGAAAAAACCTAAACTAATTTAGTTATTGGATGTGGGTTGTATTTACTGTGATGAAGATAAGGACAGATGCCATCAGAGCTTTGTGGATCAGCTGTTTTTCCACTGATGAACAACGCATAGCAGGTGTGCATTCATTAAATATATATCTGCCAAGGTGGAGCCACTTTAAAGAGCGAGTTGTCTTGTATCCCAGCTGGATACAAGCGTATGTTTAAACTGCAAGATTTTTACTTGCTAGATAATCTGTTTTAATATAGTGGTTTGGCCTCTGATTATTTATAGGTTTTATAAATTTTAGAATCAATTTCTCTTTAAGGTGGCTCAGATTTTTCAACTCTTGTGCACATAAAATTGAGTTGAAGTTCATTGTGCCTTTTTTCTTTTCCCAAAAGTTGAGTTGAAGCTTCATATGGTAACTGCATCCTATTCACACACTATAGTCTAAAATCTTGAAAATGTGTGGTGTTCGCTAAAAAACTAAACAGTAAGAAGTCAAAGTTAGGTAAGGTCACAAAGTTTTTGTGAAATTAGAGTTCCAGCAGGTGTTATTGTGAACAAATCGTTCTCCTCCTAACTCAATTTAGTTTCCCTCTATGCCATATAGACTGACGGTGACCCTGTTCAGCCTGCGCTCACGATTATCCTACAGATTCCCTACAAACTGAGATTGAAATGACAGTTTTCCACTACTGTGAAGATCTGATCTTTTTCTTGCACTCAATGCATTACATGAAAAGTGAACATCGGCGAACTGAGCTCAGGCACGACGAGGCGTTGGCTCAGTTCTTTCTGTTGTGACCTTATCAGCTTTTGATTGGGATTGCACCATTGCATAGTTAATAAAGGAAACAAAGTATATTGCTGCACTTTTACGTTTTCAGAACAGTGTTTAAAATTGCATTGTTTTTATTATTTTTTTAAACTATCAGTTAAAATAGACTAAAACGTTCTTTCAAAGAGGCATCTAAATGTGTTCCTAATTTTGTATATGGGCTTAGGTTTTGTAACCAATAAAAAGCTGCTATCAAATACTATAAAAAAAATTCAAGAACTTATTTTGAAAGTTATGAAACTGCTTAGTCTTCGCAGATCAACTTAGGGGTTTTTGTCTTTGACTAGATATTAGTTAGCAGAACTCCGCCTCAAAGTCTGAAGTATGTTACAAGAATGAATAAAGTAAGCTAATGCAGTGATCTCTGGCACTTTGGATGCTGTTCTAGTACGCAGTTTTATATATATATTTTTAAGGTGTTTCCCAGAGGTGTGCAGGAGGCAGTGGTAAGCGTGCTGCAGCTGATCCGCGTCACTTTGTGTAACAGTGCTTTCTGCTGTCGGTGTGATGCTCCATAGCTTCCAGGAGCTCTCACCGTCCTCTTCTGCCTCCAGGGACGTGTTTTCCAGGTTCCCAGTGCTGACCATTAACTTTTCACTGATTTGCCACTCAGGATGGCAGGCCTGCCCTGCTGTGCCTTGGGAAGCTGTGGGCAGGGGTTGACGTTCCCCGGGGCTCCATAGCTGGGCTGGGTGGCAGCACCCCTGACCTTAAGATGGGAGTCTCCCTGCCTTGGGGTTCCACCTGGGTGGATTGGAGATGGGCTCTGCATCGCCCAGTAGCCCCCTACCTCATACAGTCCTGCTTCAGTTTTGTGGCAGTACTAGAGGAGGAAAACCTCCTGTCCTCCTCCAGCGGTTCTCTGGCCATCTGCTAACTTCCAGCAGGCCCTGCCTGGGTGACTTCATAGAATCAGTTGAGTTGGAAGGGAGCTTTAAAGGCCATCGGGCCCAGCTTCCTGCAGTGGACAGGGATACCTACAGCTAGATGAGGGTGCTCAGAGCAATACAGGCAGGCTGGTAACGATGGACAAGGAGAAGGCTGAGGTACTCAACAACTTTTTGCCTCTGGCAACTGCTCGTCACACAGCCCTCAAGCGGCTGGGTCAGACGGAGGGGACTGGGGGAGCAATATCCCTCCCACCGTGAGCAACAATCAGGTTTGCAACCACCTGAGGAACCTGAACATCCACAAGTCCATGGGTCCCGATGAGATGCGTCCCAGAGTCCTGAGGACATTGGCTGATGCGGTCACCAAGCCCCTCTCAGTGATATTTGAGAAGTCACGGGGGTCAGGTGAAGCCCCTGGTGTCTGGAAAGGACTTGGAAGGTGCTGTGTTGGAATGAAGAGTGTGTTGCACGAGGAGACGTTAGAAAGAATAAAACCTGGAGGATATCTTGATATTCCCCATACTTCTTAAAAACACAAGCACTTCATTTGATTTGCTTGATCTGCCAAGTTGAGAAATAAACATGTTGATCCACTGCAGGTGTATTTAAAAAAAAAACAAACTTACAATCAGTGAACTGAGTGTCAGTTCAGGCCTTAAATATGGCCCATTTTGTCATTCTGATCTCACTTATAACTCCCTTCGGGGTTTGAGTGTTTCAAATGGATCTTCTCTACCAAAAATGTTCAGATGTCACAGCGCATGTTAAGTAGGGTCCAGGGACGTGGGTGTTGTTTGCTAAATGGGATCCGGTGGAAAATTGTGGTTTGTTGTTTGGGTTTTTGTCATGTGCTGAGATGGAGCGTAACGGAGCTCCTGTCTGCACCTGTTTGTGAGCGGATCATCCTAAGTGCCTGCGTTTTCTGTATTGTTTGTTTGTCTAATCCTACCTCATGGGGCCAGGTGGTCCCCCATAGAAGTTACCTGTACATGAAGGAGAAGTGAGGGTGAAATGGAAATGTTTTGCCCGTGTTCAGGCTCAGTTCCCGGTGTTGGTACAGGAGGATGCTGAGGGAAGTGCACCCCTTGCCCAGTGATCGCATCCATCGCTGTGCCTTTCTCTGTGTTCAGTGCAGTTCATAGCTCTGGTTTCCCACGTCTCATCCTTCTGCATCCTGGTAGGGCTTCCTGACAACGCTGCCTGGGTTTTGTAGTATCGAAGATACGGGCTGATGTTCTCATTGCCAAAGCCGACCCCAGCTCATGGGAGAAGCAACCACAGAGGGGAGTGGCCCTGTGCCGGTCATCATGAGATGGAGTGTGCAGCATCAGTTCTCCAGGAGCTGCTAGCTGAGTGCTCCTGGCTTTGTTGCCTTCAGCATAGCAGCACACGGGGCATCGCGGGGATGTGCACTGGGGAGTCCTTGTCAAATTCTTGACTTTGGGTTGAGCACATCCAAATTTTCCCTGCAAAAGAAGTGTATAGCTCTGCCAAAAAAGTTGTCTTCCAGTTCTTGCATCCCTCAACCCCTGTCAAGGTGAATGTCTTTGAACTATTGCCTTTACTGGTTTCGAGTAAATATTTAAAAATATATATGTGTTAAAAAATTAATTAAAAATACATATTACCTTTTTTAAAAGGACATCCCCAGGAGCAGTCTGACATACTCTGTTGATCTTCTCCCACCCCAAAAAGGGAAAAGACCCTTTCTCCATCCCTGCGAGTGCTCAGCCCCGCGCCACGCTGCGCAGGGACCTTCCAGCTAATGGCAGCGCTCTGCTGTCCTCCAGCCTTCAGTGGCTCCGTGGGAGGCTTTGAGCTGAATCTCTTGATGCTAGGACTCCTGCAGACAGGGAGCACCAGGACCAAGTCCAGCGTCTGACCGGCTCTCACTGGCTGTTTCTCCTCTGTTCTCAAGGCTTTTGGTCTCACTATTTCTGCTCTCTGCCTCAGGTCTGTTTGGAATTTAAGCACGGTTCATCAGCTCCATGAACTTCAGGAAACTGCTTCTCACAGCACTTTGCAAGACAAGGAGTTGACCGCGATTTCCATGGTCAAGCATCAGAAAGAAGGTTAGAGGAAAGCCATCGATTAGTCACTTAATTAACGCTTGTAAAAGCCAAGTTGTATTTAACTGTAGTTTGTCATTTGCCGTGATCCTAGTTGTGCTGCTGGTGCTTGGTGCCACTTGGCAGAGGCGTTCGTGTTTCTAAGAGGTGGTGGCACACAGGGTTTATCTCCCGCGTCGTCTCCGTGAGCTGCCTGCGGTGAAGCCTTATAGGTGGTATCATTAAGAGGAAGAACTTGATGCACACCTGTCAGGTGTGTCCAAGGACCTCTGGAGGAGTTGGGCTGTTGAATTTCCATCCTTGGAGATACTCAGAACCGCTGCAGGTTCTGGAGCACTATTTTGTCACATATAATAATTCTTATACAGAAATGCAGCTAAAAATTGGGACTTTTTCCAAGTGGAAGGATTGCTTTTATGGAGACCTTCCTATCTGTGATCTTGCCATACTCTGTTCCTTTATGACCCATTTGAACTCTGTATTCCAGCTGCTGCCTCCTGTGAAATGGGGCTGAGGGCAGCAGCAGGAACAGCTGGACCATCAATTTCTCAGCAACCGCAACAGGCACTGCTATCAGCAGAAGACTTCTCTGTGCATTTTGCTTTGGTGACTATCCTAGGTTGAAAAAGTTCCTCCCTGAAAGCAGCTGACTTCTGCTGACCAGAAATGTTCTACCTTCTCCCTCTCCTTCCCCCACCACTTCCATTCATTTCATAATAGAGCAGGGATTCTCTTAGTCAGGGTTAAAGTTAAGACAATTCATAGGAATTCTGGGTGCAGGGAGCCCTTGGGCACGCACTTCACAGCTCCTTCCTGCCATGAGCGCAGTGGGATCGGACAGAGCCCTCACGGCAGCGATGGCCCCAGCCCCACCCTGAGCTGCACGTGATGGGCATTTTGGGTGCCCGGGACGTGGTGAGCATGGGCAGCCCTTTGGCCTTCACTTGCCTGTGCCAGGCTGCTTCCCACGGGATGGTTTCACCCAATTCTGAGATGCCCAAGAGATGAGGCTTCACCTTGACCACCATGAGGCTGCTCATGGCTCGCCACGCAGGCATTTCCAAGTGCCTGGGAGTCACAATTTACTTTCCTTACATTCAAATATAATTGAAGGAAAAACAGGTACCATTTTCCTGAAATCAGTATTTAATAAAAATAATGACGGGAAAAGAATGAGCCAAAACAAGAACCATAGAACGGCTTTGTTAGGGAGAGATCCCCCAGTTCCAGCCCCCAAGGAACAAGGCATTAACATATACACGTTGTCCAGCAGCAGTACTCCGCCTAGTCCAGATGGGCTTCCATGGTTTGAAGATCACACCCACAGGTGCCGTCCTACAGCTGCTGGGAGTCCTGCTCCACCTGCATAGTGGCACGGGGCTGGGAGAAAGACGAACCCCTTCTGTCCCTCGTGGGCACCTCTGGCAAAGCAGCATCCCATGGTTCACCCTTGGGACTGCTC
Source organism: Penelope pileata (assembly GCA_013396635.1). Taxonomy (NCBI): domain Eukaryota; kingdom Metazoa; phylum Chordata; class Aves; order Galliformes; family Cracidae; genus Penelope; species Penelope pileata. Next base: position 1,128,343 of record WBMW01003703.1, on the reverse strand, counting down.
TGGGGCCAGGGATCCCTGCCCTGCGCCCCGCAGCAGCTCCCCCAGCACCCCCAGGGCCTCCTGCAGGCCCTGCCCGGTGAGGGCACTGCAGCCCCGCAGCACCCATGGGTGCTCCTTTAGCCGTCCCCTGCACAGCTGCTGCCCCAGCTCGGTGGGGGCCATGGCCCCCGGCATCTCTTGCTTGTTGGCCAGGAGGAGCACAGGGACCCTGGCCAGGCCAGGGTGGCCCAGGGCCTCCTCCAGCACCGCCAAGGCTTCAGGCAGCCGGGCGGTGTCGGCGCTGTCCAGCACAAAGACCAGGGCGTTGGTGTCCTCCAGGTAGTGGTGCCAGCTGGCCCGGAGGCTGGGCTGTCCCCCGACGTCCCAGAGGGTGAAGGCCATGCCGCAGGGTGTCCGCAGGGACTCCACGTTGAAGCCCACCGTCGGGCACGTCTCCATGGCCGGGCTGCCCTTCAGCTGGTACAGGATGGTGGATTTGCCAGCGAGGTCGAGGCCCAGCATGACCACGCGCGCGTCCCTTTTGTGCCAGCCTTTGGAGATCAGCTTCCCCATCGAGCTGCTGCTGCAGTCAGAGAAAAAAAAAATAGCTGAAAGAAAGCGTATTTCTTGGATAATACCAGTTAATAGCAGAGCACTCTGTCCTGCCTTGCTTAGGCTTGCTGAAAGAAGGAAGAAGCAGCCTGCGCTGGCTTCCCCGCATAGCTAGACCAAGGCACAGCTGTTATTTTGGAGGCCTGGAGCTGAGCCAGGGAGCACAGCCCGAAACGATGGCTTCCGCGCTCCAGCCCTGCTGCCTCCATCCCGCCCGCAGCCCGCAGCGGAGCCGGCATCCCGGTGCAGGAAGAGGTGGGCAGGCGGCAGAGCACGCTTCCTCCCTGGCGGGGCCAGGAAGACACCAGCTTTTGTTCATTGGCTTCTCAAGGGGAAATCCACCCCCATCCAGACAGGAGGAAACCGGGCTGCTCTGGAAATTTGCTGAATCACAGCTCAGGGGTGTGGGTTTCGACATGAGCCACGAGACAACCCATGGTTTGCAGTCTTATGGCGGCACAACACACAGCGCGGCTCGGCCCCGGGTTTCGCTCCCTGCTGCACAGATGGGTTTGAAGAAGGGCACGCAGACACGATGTTCAATGTTTTGTTGAAATAGAACTGGCACAAAAATCTCTAAAGCTCATCGCATCAAGATGCTCGCTACACTGTGACTTCCAAAAGTTAGGCAGTCAGCCTTCTGTGGGGGCTTTAAAAAAGGGGAAAATGTTTAACAAGGTGGCACCACTCAAACTTAAACCCCAGAGGCAAAAACACACCGCTGAGACAGAGCTGCTCGGGTGAGAGCAGCCGGTGGCAGCCAGCAGAGCCCGGCGAGGCTGCTGCGACCCCACGCTGCTTGGTTTGCTGCCCCGGGGCTGCTCGGAGGCACGCTGTGCCGAAGCAGCCATAAATCTCCAGCACAGTGCTGCTCCCCAGCTGGGCATGAGGAAGGAAACTGTGATTTCTTTGTGCTTCCCCATGTGTTGGTGGGAGATGCCATTTCCTGGGCGCTGCTCTCTGCGTGACAGCTGTGTCGCAAGCTGGGCCGAGCCCAGCCCAGCAGCGCGCGGAGGAGGCCGCCTGCTCCTGCAGACCACTCTGCCAGGTGGTTCTACGAGCAGAGGCTGAAGCAGGTCCCGCACAGCCAGGCTGGGTGGCACCCACGAGGTCCCTGCAGCGTGTGGGTGCAGTGAGACGCGGTGCTGCGCTCGGGGCTGAGGCTAAGCCAAAGGTGTTCACGTGTGTTCTGAAAACAATAAACCAAAACAAGGGCAGGAATGATTTATCAGTGGAAATAGAAAATTAGAACCGTGTTAAGGAGAGCAGCAATCCGGATCCTTCAGCTCTAGGGCTGTCCAGTGGTCTGAGTCCTTCTTTTCCTTAAAATGAGTTAAATTGGTGCCTGGCTCCTCAATCTTGTTCTCCGTTTTGGGAAAACTTCGCTCCCACCTTGCGCTGGGCTGTGAGATCAGCGCAGTGGGTATTTCACGGTGTGCCCGTGGGCCCAGGGAATTGCCCCCTGGTCCTGCTGTGTTTCTCTGCCTTTGCTGCCGCTCCCCTCCCTGCTGCTGGGCGGGTGCCTGTAGTAGGACAGGTGATGCGTGTCACCCAGAAACAACCAACCAGACGTTCACAGAACGGTCACTTCTTTTAAGTCAGCCTAAGAACAGAGATACAGGAAGCAAGGGTGGAGATCCCACCACCAGACAGACAACTATTGGCACATGATGCGACGGGGTTTTTACTGAACCGCCCTCTAACGTGCTACAGAGATGGGCTCCTGTTTAGAAAAAGAAATAAATCCAGAATAAAGAATGCAACAACTGAGGTACCGTTTTACTGAAGATCGCTTTCAGGTTCTATGACACAGAGTACATTAATTTATGGGAAAATAGAAGTAACTCTATATTAGTTTTCTTCCTTTTTTTTCCCCCCTACTTTCTCACACCCCTGGCACTGAACTGCAGCCTCTTTTCTTCCTCCCAGCCAATTGTTCCCATCACGGGGTGCAGAAGATCCCTGCAGCGTCTGTTCCACCCACAGCTGTGTTACAAAAGGATAATATCCCAATAAATAATACATAGGTGCAATTGCAATTCTGTGTAACAAAGACTGAAAGAAAAGAAAGTAAAAGCAGCCGAGCTGAGCCCTGAGTGAGTCTATTGCTGGAGCAGGAAGGCTGTTCACTAAATAATTCAGGAACTGTGTTTGGAGGTGAGGGCAGCCCTTACTCCAGCCATATCTTAGGTGGGCAGAACCTAAGTTGTTGCATAGTTCTTCATGAATTCACAGGGACAAAGCCAATGGTAGCTAATTCCACTTGTAATTTCACAGAATTTCAGCCAATTTATTTGTTTGCTTTTTCCTAGCCATGTATTTCCCTGTCTCCTAGCTACTCACCACCAGGAGCAACAACCAGGACCCATACGGCAGGGCAGGACCCCCCTCCTCCGCACACCCTGTAACTGGAGAATGGTGATAGTCACCAGCAAAGCATTGAGCCCATGCCCCAGGGGGCACACGCAGGGCAAAGAAAGGGACTCACCCTGCAGCACAAGGCACTGGGAGAACAAGTGAGAGCTGACAGTTCCCTCTGGAGACCTTCCCACCTCTAAGCATGGCTGCCCCTCATGCCACGAGACCGTATGCCAACATGGGGCGAGCTCTGGAGCAGGTAGGTCTGTTTCCAACTAAACCTCTGGAAATCAGAGTTCACGGCACAGCAAAGGGCTGAGCCCATCAGAAAGGCTTCTCGGGAAGGCACTGCACCTCCATTACGCATTACCAACCTACCAGAAGTCTCCAGAAAAGTAAGGCGGAAGCTCCCAAGCACGCTGCACATTTCCCTTTCACTACCAACACCTAGCAGACCCCTCCAGCAGGCAGGGGAAGGAGCGGGGATGGGACTGGTCCAGCGCGGGTCACCTTGTTGGAAGGCAGCAGCACGGGAGACAAGCTGGAGCGGAGCCAGGAGGGACAGGAGCAGAGCTGGTCCTTAGCACCAGCGTTCGAGGTTCTTCAGAGGACTCTTTTAGCACTCTGTCAGAGGCAAGGGGCAGGTCCGACCTGGGGGCCCCACCCGTGTCTCTGCTGAAAGACACCTTGATGGGAACTGCTCCCAAGCTGGGGCTGTAGCAGCTCCCTGCTGACCTGTAGGGCACCGCTGGATTTGACCCAGTCAGGACCCCAAGCCACACAAAAGCCAAACACAGTGGCTCAGGCTTGGAGACGTTTGGCCTTCTCCTTTTCTGTCTCTTTTTCTGTTCTTGTTCTGCCCCTGATTTCTGGCATACCCATGAATAACCCACCCCGCACTGTTCCCCAGCACTCTCTTTGGGGAGGTGCAGTGAGATTTAGGGGTGAAAAGAAGAGCTAGGTCCCATGAATGGACTGACGGCCCTTTGCCTGGAGCGTGGCTGGGAAGCTGAGGGCCCTGCCAGCACTGATGGGTTTCTCCAATCTCTGAATTTATTATTTTCAAAGCTGTTTAGAATTGTACCAGGATGCAGCTCCTCTCTGTAGAGTCACTTATCTGTGATACCCAAATTCTTGTTGTTGTCTTTTTTTCTTATGTAAATTGGCAGTGCTCTGTACTCTTCTGTCTCCATGGGGCAATTCAAAAGTGAGCTTCCAAAGCTTTCTCACCTACCCAAAAATAAAAATCTGCCAAAAAAAGAGGCTCTTACTCCATCCATTCACCTATCTTAGTATTTGCTCTTCCATCAAATATTTGAAGCTAAAACTGTTTTTATTTTACTGTTCCTTCAGTTAAGAAGACCTACAGAGGATATCTAATGATGCATAACCACGCTGCCAACTTACTTGTAGTATATATAATATAGGTCGTACATCTCGTCTGAATCTGTTAAATCTATGGGAAGCAAAAATCACAACTTGGAGCTGTGCTGGTGAGGCTCATCCCTCCAGATCAATCGGGAGGAAACTCTGCTTTGAAATACACAAACCCATCTCTTTTTGTTACCTTTTTGTCTGATGCGATGGATGGAAGCAAAGAAAACCCGTGAAAACTGATTTTAAGAAACTGCATTTCGCCGGGCTCACCACGGAGTGTCACCGTTACCACACATTTCTCAGCGGAGAGGCCCTCTCCAGAGGCAATGATCCCATTTACAGCAGGAATCATGCATGATCTGACCCTGCTGCGAGCCCCCTCTGCTCCGTACGGAACCTTAGTGGCAATTTTAACCCCCCTGGTGGCAGGAGCTGCCACAATACAACGAGCTGTGCAGATGGTGGCTGACTTAGGCAAAACTGAAGGTGTGAGGACTAGGTGAAACATGCAACCAGTGATAGCAAAGGATGTGGGTGGCCAAGGGGTGGGGGATAGAAAACGAAGCAACAAGGATCCATCAGGGTGTCACGAAGACAGATGTGGTACGATTTGATACAAGGTGGTGCACAGGCAGAAAAGACAGACCATCAGCCAAATCATGTGCTTCTCAATTTATGGAAGCAATGACTAAAGATAAGCGTTTTCAGCCTATTCTGGCACCCCGGATGGGACACAAAAAACACGTAGACTGGACAAATGAACAAATGAACATGGACCTCATGACAAATGAAGCTGCATGAATTGTTAACATCTGCAACCCAGGGAAAGCCCCACAGACGGCACAACTTGTGGTATCTGGCATCCCCCCTGGGGCGCAAGATGGGTTGGGATGACTTGATGGCACGAGATGGAGGCCAAAGGTCCACACAGGGTAAGGACATCCTTGGAGGACCGGAGGCCTTATATTGAATTAATCATTTATTGGTCTTGACAAAAAATGCAGCGAGTTATGGCTTTTGCTGATATTGGTGCAGAAATGACAATTACTGATGGTAACCCTTCAAAATTCTCGGGTTCATGTACTGATGTAGATCAGGACCTGGCTAAGTGGGACAAACCACCCGATGGGAAGTTGTGTCGTTATGCTGATGATCCAATGCTAACCTCTGCATCTCTACCTGCACTAGAGAATGCGGTAGGCTGTCTTCCTGTCTACAGGAGGATGGGCCATCAATCCTCAGAAGGACCTGGATTGTTTGTCAGATTTTTTGGTGCTCTCTGATCGGGTAAGACAAAAGTTCTACCTATTGACAAGATACAAGCATTCCCTGTGCCAAGTACAGTAATACAGCTATAACAATTTTTTTGTATATTGGGATACTGGCAGTCATTCATACCACATTTAAAACAAATTTTAAGCTCTTTGCATTGGACAGTAAATAAATAAATAAGGGCCAGATGTGGGGATTGTGGCAACAACAGGGCTCTATCCATGTTCTGATAGGGTTCTGGTCCCAGATCTGGCATGGAACAGAAGATAAGAAAAGAGAACAGCCAAAGAAGAAGAATACAGTATTAAGAGTTTTGGATGGAAAAACTTCACAAAACTTATCTTAAAAAGGTAGCAGAAAAAACAAGAATTGCAGAAAATCTTAGGTCCAGTACTTCACCACTGCGGCTTACCAGAAGCTACTACGGTTACTCTGCCAGGAGGAAGTCCTGTCCAAGAAGGCCAGCACCCCATTCCAGCGGTTGCGTGGTACACCAGTGGTCTGCAGAGGAAACCCACCCCAGTGGTGTGCAGTTGCGTACCAGCCATCCACAGAAATGATCTGGTTTGAAGGAGGGAATGGACAAAGCAGCCAATGGGCTCAGTTATGAGCTGTATGGATGGTTATTAAGCAAGCACAAGGTGATGGCGTTTTGTATATTTGTACGGACAGCTGGGCAGTCTGTCTAGGGCTCACGCTCTGGATTGAACAGTGAGCGGCCCAGAACTGGGCCATTCATGCATGACCGACACGGGGCTGTGACACGTGGAAGATATTTGGAATGTGGTTGCACACTGAGCAGTGCATGCATACCATGCCTATGGACATCGGCCATTGCAACCTCCAGACAATGACAAGTCGCACACCCTAGCTCGAATCCGATGGCTACAAGATTCGCTGCCTGAGCACACCGCCCAATGGCTGCATAGGACGCTAAGACACGCAGGACAGAAAACAACATGGGCAGAAGTAAAAGCCTGGGGTCCGCTGACTTTTATGTTTAACGTGATACAGGCTTGCCAGGATCGTGAAGCCTGTGCCCGAATGCGACCATGCTCACCACCCCAAACAACAGCCCCCCTTGCCAGAGGACATAGTCCATGAATTATCGACTATACAGGCCCTCTGCCCTGTTCTGAGGGGCAGAGAACACCTTGACCTGCACAGATACAGTAAGTGCCCTTCTGCAAGCCTATCCAGTACCAGCTGACCAGGCCCATACAATCAGAGGACTCACAAAATTGATGGCATCATACGGGACCCTGCAAATCATCAAAAGAGATCAAGGATCACATTTCACCATCACCCTTGTGCAGAAATGGGCCGAAGACTGTAACATTGACTGGTGTTTCCACTGACCATACAACCCCACTGGAGCAAGCCTCACTGAATGTTGTAACAGTATTGGGAAGGCAGTGCTCAGGGCTGACACTTCTTTAAAATGAAAACAGCTAACTAATTGATGGAAAAAGTAATGCTGAACAAAGAGAGAAACACCGGAGAACTTTCTGTTAGCATCCTTTAACAGGCCATTGACAGTTGCCATCATGGCTCTCCACTGTGGTCTACAGTTGCATTACATTACAGAGACATTACATTGGGTTACATTAGGGTTTGTGGAGTAATTCAGTGCTGTGCTATTGTTCGTTTGGAATCTCAAACACTTCGGGTTTAGTCAGAGAAAAACACTTCACAGTCATCTGCTGTGGCTATCAAAAGAGATGCAAGTTGAGACGATCAGCGCAAGAGAGACAGCAGCATCTGAGCTAACTCAACAAGTCAGCAACGAGTTACAGACATCGGCAGTACGCTGTGTTAAGCCATAATTGCTCCTGTTCTGCAAAAAAAGGTCTCTGAACATCATCGCTTTGCCTGGTTGACCTATTTAGTGCTTTCATAACGTTTCCAGTCTGTCATAACTTTTCCAAGACGGATATAAGGTTTCGTATCCCTTTGCCTTCTAGAAAAAAAAAAAAAGATGAGAGAAGACTGTTTTTGTTATTGTTGGCTTTCATGAAAAGGCAAACAGAAGAACAGAAAAACATAAACTGGTAAGTAGCATTCACTAGATTATAAAGTGAATTCCGCTCCATATAGAGCACTTTTTTTTAGCTGTTTCAGCCCATTGTGAAGCTCAGACACAACGTAAACCAACTGCAACCACCCTGAGGTGTGTAGGGACTTACTGCACATGCTGATAATTAGCGATAACACCAAGGAACCTAAACCCACGTGAATAAAAACCTGACAGAGAGCTGTGTACCAGTACTTGTTTAAACACAGGGGTTCCTGTATATGATAAATCAGCAGGTCTTTCTCAATAGTACTAACCAGGATCAAAGTTCTGCTCCCAGGGCTCCACCTTCTCACCACTTCCCAGCAATGTCAGGAAGGGCAGCTACTCTAAACACACGCCTTGTTTGCGGAGCCACAAACACCAGCAGAAAACAAACGTAGCGTGCAGGCACTGTTTCTCTAGCAAAAGGGGAAAACCACTGATATATATTTGGCTATTTGGCCAAGAACATGAGAATGCATTCTTCTTCAAACACCTTTTTCCCAAACTGGCTGTCCCCAAACACAGGTTGATAATTCTTGAGGGTTCGATCCTACTGCTTTATGGTTGCTCAGCTCCCTGCTCAGGGATAATCCCAGCTGCCCGTGACCCTGAGCACGGCCAGGAAAATAAGGAAACTGGAAGAGAAGCGGAAGCCACTTCCTGGTGACAGCTTCAAGTAACAAAGGAGCTCTCTGGGGAGGTGGCTCCGCACTCAGCCCCTTCCTGGATCCTCCCCACGGCTCTGTCGCGTCCTTGATCTGCGGCTAGAAGCACGCAGGGAGCTGGAAAGGAATAAAATGCCAATACTGCGTTTAACAGGAGCGTTAAAACCGGCTAAGAAGCCTCTGACAGGAGAGAAATCTCTGCGCAGTGTCTCAGAGGGCTGTTAGCACTTCGGCACCCGCTTCCCCTCACACCGACCAACGGCAGCGCCGTTCGCCGGCCTCAGAAACGGATAGAGGTCACGTGGCCACGCGCACGGCCCACCCCGTGGTAGCCAAGCGCCCAATAGACGGCGAGGAAGGGGAGAGCGAGCACCACCTCCCGTAGACCACGTGACGGCAGGCGCGAACGGTCAAGTGGGAAGGGGGGCTTAGGGGGAGGCGTCACGTGATGCCAAGCCTCAGCCTCCGCTTCCCGCTCCCCTTCCCCGGCGCGCGCCCCTCGCTCGGTCGCTGTCACGTGCGCGGCGCCGGCGCGCGCGCGC
>WBMW01003703.1:986740-1119393 GCA_013396635.1 Penelope pileata | reverse complement strand
CGCGGCGGGGGGGGGGGCGCCGCCCCCGCCGCGACGCCGTCAGGGCGCTGTGAGGGACGTCCCGCGGCTCCCTGCCCGCTGGCGGGGTTCGTCTCTCGGGGTGCGCGGTCTGCCTTCGCGCGTGCTTCCTTCTCGGTTCTGTTTCTGTGGGCGTGTTACCGAAGGATGGGTGGTTATTTGCTTAATTCTTAGAGCATAGCCAGGGTGAGGGGCTTCAGTAAGTCGCGCTCGTGACTCAGCTTTTTCGCGAAAATAAGAAGAGCGGTACCCGTGGCTTCGTGGCGGTGCTTGGGGCTCAGCCCAGCGGGTGCGTTTTTGGCTGCGGTCACCGCAGTGCTCGGAGGGCTCCCGGGGGTGTGTGGGTGTGGGTGTGGGTGTGGGGGGGGTGAGTGCTGCCGGCGCCTTCCAGCAGCTCTCACATCTCTGCCAGATCTCCCTGCCTTTCCCCATTTTGCTCGGAGAAGGCACCCAGAAGGCAGCGGTCTGCGTGCGGAGGTTTGAGTGTGCTGTCACAGGCGTCTTATGTAAGGCCTTGGGAAGGTGAGGCGCGTGATTTCAGGGCTGGGGTAGCCTCTTGTTGGCAGGGAGAAAGCCACAGTAAGGCACTGGGCTTGTGTGTCTCCTCAGCATCAGCACTGAGGGTTGTTGCTCTCTTCTCAGCACTGAAAGGGTAGAGTGGAAACCGGGCAAGCAGGAGATAGCGCAGGGCAGGCTGCCCTGGTGCCTGGGGTTGGGCTGTTTCTTGAGTGAGGTGTGCTTGAAAGAGGATCGAGTTCACCGATCACTTCTTGTTTGTGCTTTTCTGACACTGGATATTGCAGCTTTTGTGTTCTCACAGCTCTAGGGGAGAGGAAGGCCCGAGCCTGCAGCTTTTCTGGGCGGGAGTAAGAATCAGCTGCAGCCCTGGAGCCTGAGGGGAGAGTGGAGCAAGCAAACACACGGCTGTTTGCAAGTGAACCTGACAGGTTAGGGGTCCTCTCTGGGGAGTTAACTGCTGCGTTCTGCTGCCATGGCAGTGGGTGCTGCTTTCCCGGGAGGATGTTGTGTCACATTAGTGCTCTCTCCAGCATGGGTTTGTTGAGCTGAACTGTAGGCTCTATAAAATTTTATCTAAAAAAATGTAAACGTTGTCTTCTGGTTTGTTTTTGTTTTGTTTTGTTTTGTTTTTGCTAGGTGGGGATTCCTGTGTGCATGCCATGTACTGCTGAGGATCAGCCTGCACATTGTTTCTTTAGAAAGCAAGCCAGTGAGATGCTGAATGCATAGGCAGCAGTTCAGCATGGAATATGTGAAGGGCTTCTGTCTCTGAAAGCATGGAGCTTTTTTTGTTGTTGTTGAGAGCAGCTCTAGTATTTTTTTCCCTAATGTTGATGTCGCCTTTGAGTTCAATTTCTTTTCAGCACAGTGTGAGGCCAGTTCAGTTTCCTTTTCTACAAGTCACCCTTTCTTGCTTGTTTTTAGTGTCACTGAAATGCAAACAGTCACCTTTGTTTCTGTTCCTGTTTGTATGCTGATATTGTTGGATAATTTGGAAGATGTCAAAGCAGTTAGAGGAGGCGTTGCTGGTCTGAGCTCCCTCTACTGGTTGGTTCTGCAGCAGTGGAACCCAAACATGGAATAAAGCTGGTTGCTGTTTGTCACAGGGTCGTGCAGCAGAAACAAGGACAGTTAAGAACAGTGACGCACAGTCCCAAAGCTGGAAAACTGCTGGAACACTGGGCAAGTGGCTAAGGTTGTTCAGGAATTCATCTTTAGATGGGGGGGACAAAAGTGGTGCTTATGCCTAAGCTGGGCCTTTATTTTCTGTGGGAAATGGCAGTTAAGTAGTTAAGAGCTTTTTCTTTGTAGTTCAAGCTAACAAACAGTCCCTGTACGAACCCAGAACATTCAAGTGTGTGTGCTATTTCACTCATTTAGGCACAAACAGTGGCTGTGAAAGGCTGTGACCTAACAATGATGGGTACTGCAGCAGTGGCAGCATCTGGGGCAGCAGGTGGATTGATAAAGAAAGGGAAAAGACGTTATATAAAGGCAAGAAGTAGGGCTTTTTTTTTCTTTTTGGTGTTTGATTAGGTTTGTTTTTAAAGATTGTTATGAACCTTTATTGGCTGCTAAGCCTGGAGAGACTTCAAGGTTGAGATTTTTTTTAAAGAAACTAACCTGCCGGTGATAGATGAATTGACATTAAAAATCTTTTAGAGTAAACTTTGAAATAAGTTTGTGAGGTTGCAGTAAGAGTTGGCACTGTCTAAAAAAAGCTGTGTATTTGCGAAGAAGTGTTAGAGCTTCAAAAACGCTCATGTGTGGATAGAGTTCATGTCTTCCATCTGGAAAGTCTTTGTGCTTGAAATCTCATCTAACGGTGTGAGTTTCTCTGACAGGGTGTGTAATTGAGCTTTGAGGTGTGGGAGCTGCAGCATAACTCGTCATAGATCTTGGAAGTGCTTGGGAAGATCTGCTCAAAGAGGAAAGGTTAGCAGAGGCACGTAGTGGGGGGAAGATAAGTCAAGTGGCTGGAATGCCCAGAGAGGTAAAGTAGCACGTTTTAAACTGGCTATGTCTAGAGCTGAAGAGGTTCTCAATGTGCTGTAAAACTTGTTAATACTGATTTACTAGCATATTTTCCATCAAAAAAAAATATATCTTCATGTCTTAAGTGGAAAGAATGTTTTGAAAAGGACTTGATGGAAGAAAATATTTTTTCCTAATGTCCAGTTCATGGCACGTTTGTGCCTTGTCAGGCATGAGTTATGTAGGGCAAATGAAGGAGGCAGTCAGAACGGGCTCAGTCGGAGCTTGGTGTGCTCAGAAGAACGAGGCATCACTGTCTCCTTTAAGTGATCCGTAGTGTCACGTGTTAACAGATTGACCACAGTGAGGGAGTGAAGGCTAACAGCTCTCAATGAGGGCTGCTCCAAAAGTAACACCTCCTATTTCGTTATGTTGGCCCATGACATCAGAGGTGGATGTTGGTGGTACAACAGTAGAAGTTGAACCTTCCCACCAATATTCCATTCCATTTTGTTGCTGTGTAACAGATGGCAGCAGAGGGACAGTCTGACCAAGTGGCATCTAACATGGAAGTGCAGATGAAGCAAAGGTGTGGAATTGAATTCCTCCATGCAGGAAAGATGGCACCCACTGACATTCATCAACGCTTGCAGGACGTTTCTGGAGAGCAAACAGTGGACATCAGCACAGTGGGGCTGTGGGTGGTGCATTTCAGCAGTGGTGACAGTGACATGAAAGACGAGCTACGTTCCAGATGGCCATGCACAGCTGTCACCACTGGTGCCGATTTTTATGAGCATGGCATGAAGACTCTTGTTCATTGCTGGCAAGAATACATAGCTAATGGTGGTGACTATGTTGAAAAAGATTGTTTAGTGGCAGAGGATTTGCTCTATCAAGTAGTGTTATTGTGCTCCTTGTATCTGTTGTAGTTTCCATGGAAATAACTAAGAGGCATTACTTTCAGAGCGACCACTATCTGGAGACTTCATGTATTTTAAAGATTTCCTTCAATTGTGAACAGTAAGGTGAAGTTTGGCTGTTTGAGAGAGGTGCCTATGGAACAGCGCTGGGTTTGTTGGAACAACGGTATGGAATATGATAGAGGTTATTGTTTATAATAATAACGCCCTCCCTTCAAAACAAAACCAACTCAACAGCCTGCATTGCAGGACTCGCTTGGTCTTGAATAACACTGTTTCTGAACCTTTGCCTTGCTTGTCAGCACGGTTTTGAGAACCAGGCATCAGAATCAAGAGTATTTGGAGCAAATAAATGGAAAGGAAAGAACTAAATATTGAGGAATTCTGTGGAATTCTCCACTGAGAGCTTTTTGGATTTCATGAAACTTGCTGATAACTCGGAGAATGGACCAAAGACTGACTGTGGCAGAATCCCTTCAGGATGTAAGCAGTGATAGAACTGTGATGGGCAGGGCTGAAGGCCTAAATAAGCTCTGTAGGTTTTGTTGACTGGCAGCCTTGTTCTCGAGGTGGTGCAATTGTCCTGAGGAGACTGGGAAGAAGCAGCATGGTGTAAGGGTGGCTGATACCCATGTATGTTCGCTGACAGATAACATCTTTATCCAGGCATCTCTTTCCAGCTTGTTTCCAAGTAACAAATGATGACAATTTCATTTAATCACTTTTTTTTTCTGATGTAATTCTCAACTATACAAACTAGCAAGTGTATGTTGTACTTCTGTGCTCTCACAGGTTTCTGACCATAGTAACGGGTTTTGATTGTGCAGGAGATGACAAGCTTGGCTCATACGCTCAGCACTTCTACCTATATTTTTATTTGCACTATTCACATATACCTCAACAACTTTCTTCCGTAGTATATGCAAGGTTAAGACTATCAAAAAAAACCACTGAAAATGTTATAGCCAGGAATTCCAGCTGAAATTCTGAAATCCAATCTGCCACCAGTGGGTATTTGCTGTCTCACAAACTTTCCTAAAAGCTTTCTTCTAGAACGGTGGTTGTTCAGTAGTACTGAATACAGTTTGCTCATATATCTAGTTGAGAAAAAAGGCTGTTGTTCTAATGTCCTACCCCAGTGATTTGCTGTGTTCACATTAGTATATAGAAATATACTTCCCTATTTCATATAGAGTAGAATGTTGTACTCCTGGAGACACCAATTAGCACGTCTTTTTCTCTCATTTAAAGAAAGTTATTTTAATGTCTGCTGATAAAAGTATAAAATACACTTTTTAATAAGGTTTTTTTTTTTTTTTTTTAATTACAGCGTTGTCATCTTACTTGTAGAAACTTCATGAGGCACAGTAGCATCATGGTGGATGTGGGAAAGTGGCCAATATTTACCTTACTGTCACCCCAAGAGATAGCATCTATTCGGAAAGCATGCGTCTTTGGGACGTCAGCCAATGAAGCTATATACATAACGCACAGTGATGAGGTAAGGCTGCCACAAAATGGAACAGATTTTGCAGGCCTGGGGAGAGTACCTTTGGTTTTTTTGCCTTTCAAATCCTACCTGAGTTGTAGGATTGAGTTGCCAGCGGTACACTTGCAGCTGCCCTTGACAAGCTGCTTTTAAATGGCAGTAGTGTCTTTCACTTTCGTAACTGTGTGCTTTTTATAGTGTAGTTGCTGCAAATGAGAAGCCTAACTTTCAGGCCTGCATGGCTCTGAAGCATTCAGGCTCATTAGTTAGCTTCCTAAGTGTCCCAGTGCTGACACTTGAGCTTGTTAGCTTCCGTGAGTGAAGTCTTTGCCCCTCAAGAGTCTGTGGCAAAACTCTGCCCTGGCTTTGTGAAGACCTGGGTACCACCACGTCTGTGCACACCCAAGTATAAGCCACTTGAAACCGGACTTCCTCTGTTTTTCAGGTATTTGTTTTTGGACTGAATTGCAGTAATTGTTTGGGAACCGGAGATAATCAGAGCACAATAGTACCAAAGAAATTAGAAGCCTTATGTGGGAAGAAGATTTGCAGTCTCAGTTATGGAAGTGGACCACATGTTGTACTTTGCACTGAAGGTAGCAAATCAATGTTTAATGTAGAAGCATAAGTTTCAGATTAAGTTCTGCTTACGCTTGACAAGAATGGATTAGAGGGCAACTGGATGAACGTGTTAATTGGTTAACAATGCACGCTGAGGTGTCCTTGTTGATCTTAAGTGGAACCAAAGGTATTCTGTAACAAATAAGTTTCCCTCATGCCTCTGTTATACAGCAACTGTAGAGTTTTACTATATAGTTTATGGCGTGCTTGATTTTACCTGTGCATTTTTGCATATTTCCACAATAATCTAGAGTTTATACTGTGATATGTGTAATGGTTGTGCACAAAGCACGTCATCTGTCAGCATCCAGAGGATTCTTGTACTAGTTTCACTATTTTTATGTCCTCTTACTTCCCTGTTGGCCTTTTCTAATTCCTTAAAATTCTGTCCTAATTTCCTTGGAATTAGTGGTTGTTTCATCACAAACTTTGAGTCTTTTTGCAGATGGTGAAGTGTATGCTTGGGGTCATAATGGCTACAGCCAGCTTGGGAATGGCGCAACCAATCAGGGCATCACTCCTGTTCAAGTCTGCACAAATCTCTTGTTAAAGAAAGTGGTGGAAGTAGCTTGTGGCTCGCATCATTCCATGGCATTGTCGTTTGATGGGGACGTAAGTTGAAACCTGTTCCAATCTCTTAATTTCCTTCTTGAAGCAAGTAGTGCCACCAGTGACCTTGCAGTCTGAAGTGCTCTCTGCCTTTGGTGTGGTTACAACATAACCTTTTCTACTGCTGCCTCAACCTAGGGTGTCCTTCAGGGCAGGCTTAAAAATACCCCCCACCTCCTGCCTCCCTGGTAAAGGAATAATAGGCTAGTAAATATTTGTCTGTCATTTGTTGTATGTTTCACAAGGAGGATGCCAGAAAGCTGTGCCACTTAAGAGAGGGAAGAATTTTTGTGATGTGCAAAACTGGAGATTGCTTGCTTTGCAATTCTGATATTTAAGGGGGTGTACTGAGTTGTTTGTTTACTGGTTAGCCTTTAGTCTGTTTCTTGCAGTCTTGGTGATTTCCACACTCGTATTGTGGAAAGAATGTTGCTTTGCACATCTCTGAATACTTTTTGCATATAGCTGCTGAATGAGCATTTGGTTTATATGCCAAGCCTGCTTTATGCTGTTTGTTTTTGTGGCTTAAGGCTATGTGTCATGGGAAACATGTAGAATTAGTTTCCAGTTAGTCACATTTGACCAATGCGTGGGGCTGATCTGAACTGCGTTTTGTTGCATGGAAGAAAGCCTGGTTCAACTCTGCTTAAAAGAGAAACTTAACAACAACAACCAAAAAAACCCACAAGCCTTTGTAATGATAAAAATGGAAACTGCAGTTCTTTCCCTTCTGGTAGTCTGAGTCCATATGTGTTATGGTTCAGTGTGAAGTCATGCTGCAATACAAAGTAGCTAATCCCTGTTTTGAGGGTAGGAAAGTGACATTGAGTAAATTTAATGCTTGTATCTCTGAAAGGAGAGCCTGTGCTTAGAAAAGATCTTCATGCTGTCAGGTTTGCTTGGGTTAAATTATAAAATTTGATGTTTATTTTTTCCATGTGGGAAGGGAAGGCAAGGGTGTTTGTTTATTAGCTTAGCTATTGGTGTCAGCTGCTGTGTGGTAGCTGCCTGTGGTGGCTGTGCTGTCTTTCCTAATAAACATAACATGTTTGAAATCTCAGTGGAAGAGAGAAGGCTTTTTTGTGTTTACCATGGAGCTGATGTTTGCAGCTGGCTAGCCATTGTGGCTAGCTAATGTGCTATAAATCCATCCATAATGGCCCTTGTGGTTGCTTGGTCTGTTTGTGCTCTGAAGTTTTATCTGTTTCAGAACAAATTATATTGATAGCAGCGAAATGTTCTAAGTGAGTTTTATTTACAGAAAGATTTGACTGCAGAAAGCCTTGTGACTTGTTCTGGAGTTTCAGAGAGGCACTGGAGTTGGAAGTACTCATGGAAATACTTGGAATAATTGATTTGTACAGTTGGTTCAGTGTAAGTTTAATGCAATGCAAATAAAAATTGCAAAGACATTCATGCTCCTTTGAAAGAGGAAACTCATAAGTTCTTTGACTCTTTGACCTACTTTCTGAGTTACGTTTTGTTATATTTTTTTTGTTATTGAAATACATATTACAGATGAAAATACTCAATAGGAATCAAAGATCCAGCAAATACAAGTAACAAAAAGCAAAGGCCTAATGCTTTCTTTTCCCTTCAGATTAGGCATGACAGATGAGTCACAGGTTTTCTTGTTTCTATTTTGGATTTTTTGTTTCTAATGCAGTTTTTTGTTTGTTTTTATGGACAGCTCTACGCTTGGGGCTACAACAACTGTGGTCAGGTTGGATCTGGATCTACAGCAAACCAGCCAACTCCTCGCAGAGTTTCAAACTGTTTACAGGGTAAAATGGTAGTTGGCATTGCTTGTGGTCAGACCTCCTCCATGGCTGTAGTAAACAATGGTGAGGTAAGCACTGCTGCTGTCTTGCATTCTCTCTCTGTTACCCTAACTTAAGGGGTTAATGTCTCAGCATGGAGTAAGTGCTGATATGGAGTGCTCAGGTTACAGTACTGAGACTGGTTTAAGGGAAGCTGCAATTAACTGGACATGCTGTCTTCATGGTAAACATTCCTTCTTATGACAGAAGCTGTATTGGAACATCATTTTTGTCACCTCTGCATCTGCAAGAATGTGAACAGTTGTATTAAGTATGTCTCTTCATTGTTTCAGTGGGTTCTTGAACATCTCTTAGACTTCTGAGAGCATGAACAACTAACTAGTTAATCTTTCTGTAAGAACACAGTGAGTGATCCTGGTTCTTGAAGGCATTGCTTAACAGCCAGCTACAAAAAAACAAAGCAAGCATTTGAACATGTCCTTAGTATTGTGCAACTGTTCCATTTCACATAAGAAGTTTATAATGCTAACCTGCCTCTCACTTTGAACCGTAACTTCAAATTTACTGTATCTCAGAGCACAGCATTCTCTTGTGATAGAAAGGACTGTAAAGGTCCATTAGGTTGAGGTGAATTTTCATTTTGTCTTGATCTGTCCACCAGAACAAAACTAAAGGAAAAATTGGACCTAAGCTGGGAACTTCATCTTAAATTAATCCAATAGATGATCAGCTGGTTACAATAACTTTATTTTAAACATGGGGAGAGAGGAAGGTGTAAGGGGAAAAAAGTCAAACGTGACACAGATTTTTGGTTTGTTGTAAGTTTTATTGCAGAAGTTCCAGTACTTCAGAGACATGTATTTGAGAAAGCAATGAAAGTATATTTAAAGGGTAAGGCAGGACTGAAAAGTTGAATATGCTCAATTGTTACAGTGTATTTAGCATCTTTCAGCCTTCTGTATATTCCTCTTGAAAGAGTGTAAAGTGTTTTTTTTTTTTTTTTGAGGTACCCTTTTTTGACTTCTGCTTGATACTCAGTCATAAACGTTCTGCATTTCTAGGGTGGCTTACTTTTGTTTTCCTTACACAATTAGGTTTATGGCTGGGGCTACAATGGCAATGGTCAGTTAGGGCTTGGAAACAACGGCAACCAGCTAACGCCGTGCAGAGTGGCAGCGTTACATGGTGTGTGTATACTCCAGGTATGTCTAACATTGAAATAAAGAATGCATTTATGTTTGTAGCATCTGCTAAAACTGTATCTTTGGAGAATCATAGCTGCTTCTGGATTTCAGTTCTAATGCTGAGTTTATTTGGCTCTTGCAAATTGCATTAGGCTTACAAAAAGTGCAGTCACTGTAAAGTGCTTGCTTTTGTAAATAGGAACACTGTAAATTTGGCTACTGTAACTGTAAGTAAAGTATGCCATAGATACAAATTACATCTCTGTTACAAAGCTGAATGAGTGAAATACACTAGGCAAATACAAAAAAAAAAGGGGAGGGGGGAACAAGAAAACTAAAATGTTTCAGTTAGATTCTACATTAATATTCTGATTAGCCCTTTAAAAATGAGTACAGGGCTGATGACATTCACGTGGGGTTTTGTTGTTTTTGTTTTTTGGATGATTTTATTTTAAAAATTGAGATTTTCTGCATTTTTAGCAAGGTTCTTTGATTAAGGAGACTGTTGGCTTTGGAACCGCAGTTCTCATAGCTTATATATTAATTATCAATTCACAAACTGTTACAGAGTTGCAAGACAGGATAGTGAAGTTCTCTGTTCTTTGTGTGAGGAGTCTGCAATTGGAAGCAAGTAAAGGCTAGGGAGATTCCAACAGGATTTCTGTGGAATACTACTAAATTAAGATAAGAAATGGTTAATTCTTTTTCCTAAAAGACTGTTAGAATGTTTTCTATATGTTTAGACCACGCTGGTAAATAATTTAGGAGGAGTAACCAATGAACCCTAAATTGCTGAAGCTGGGAGTTCTCCAGTACTTACTGTTAATGTCTTTTGTGCTAGCTTGAAGCACTGAGAAATAACACATTCTAGTGCTAGATAAAAGAATGCCTGGGGTATGTAACATCAGCTAGGCTAGAGTAATGTGTGTGGTAATGTTGTTTCTCATCCTTTTTGTTTAGTAGTAATGCTTATACATTTACTTACAGATTGCCTGTGGCTATGCACACACACTAGCACTAACAGATGAGGGTTTGCTCTATGCCTGGGGAGCTAACACTTACGGGCAGCTGGGAACTGGCAATAAAAGTAACCAGCTAAGCCCACTGCAGATCATGATGGAAAAAGAAAGGTAATCTTCCTGAAGCTGTTTCTGGGTTCATACATTTGGGCATGTATTATCTAGCATTGGAAGCATGTGCCTTTGGGGGGTTTGGTGGATTGTATTTCTATTGCTAATGTGAAAAGCACAGGAAAGGATGGCAACTGACTTTTCCTATAGACTGAGTGCTTCTCACTATCTGTAAAGGCTGTTGAAAGTCAATGTATTTTATACTTACCTGACTCTGAAACACAATGAACAACTGTTAGGCTATTCAAAATATGATCCCTTTGGTCAAAAATCTGGAGTTATGAAGTCAATGAGCCAAGCTTCTAAGCTGTATTGATGCCTACGTTGAAGGGGAGGAGGGTGGGAAGGAGTAACACATGAGGAAAAATCAATTTTCTGAAAGGCTCTCTGGACAATAGTCTACTATGGAAACTGAACTCCATCTGCAAGGTTGGTAGAGCTGTGGGTAGATACTACTGCTCTCATCAGTGGTACCACTTAGCAATTTGTCGGACTCATAAAAAATTGACCCTTGTCTACCCTCTTTTATCACTCTTATCCTATCTGGGACACAAATCCTATTGGTCTTGCTGTTCACTTACAAACATGGACCTCACTCCCATTCTCTGGACTCATGGATATACCTGTAGATAAACTGATTTCAGTTTGGAAACCTCCTGGTCTATACATTCCTTAACTTCTATGTCTCTTAAGTTGTAACCTCCTTTTTAACTAGGGAATACTTTTGGCTGTTTCTTTCTCTTCCATTTCCGGTTTCATTTGAGTACAAAATGGAGCTGAGAAGGATGTCATTTTATAGATCTGAACTGTCTTTCTAGGAAGTCATTCCTATTTTTTCCCTGTTTCTCACACTTAGCATTGAATGAAAAAGTGCACAATGCTGAGATTACTTAAGGGCTTAAAAAACTTTGGGGGAGAGCTGGAATAAAGAAAGGAGCCATCACAGTAGAAGCCACTGAGGTGAGGCTGGCTTCTCTGTGAAGGCGCTGACACTAGCAAAGCAAAATGAAATGTTTCATTTGGTGGAGCTGTGAGAGTGAATCCAGAGGAGGCTGTGAGGGTGATCAGAGGATGGAGCACCTCTCCTGTGAAGAGGGGCTGAGGGAGAGAGCTGGGGATGCTCAGCCTGGAGAATAGAAGGCTCCAGGGAGACCTCATCACGGCCTTCCAGTACCTAAAGGGTGCCTACAGGAAAGCTGGAGAGGGAGCGTAATGATAGGACAAGGGGTAATGGCTTTAAACTAAAAGAGGGTAGGCTTAGATTAGATATAAGGAAGGAATTTTTTACTCAGAGAGTGGCAAGGCATTGGCGTGGCTGCCCAGAAAAGAAGCTGTGGGCGCCCCATCCCTGGAGGTGCTCAAGGCCAGGTTGGATGGGGCCCTGGGCAGCCTGAGCTGGTGGGGGGCAACCAGCCCACAGCAGGGGGTGGAGCTGGCTGGACTCTAAGGTCCCTTCCAGCCCAAGCCATTCTGTGATTTTTCTGAAAAGCGCTGGAAGAGAAATGGGTGTTTTCAGTAGATCATCTTTCTTAGGATTTATTTCTTGAGTTAAATAAGGGAAACTGTTACATTTAGAATTGTACGTAAACTCAAGTGTGGGTTTATAATAAAACTGGTGTTTGTTCAGTGTCTAAAGAAGCAAGAAAATATCACTGAACTTCTGGTTAGAATCTAAGGGAGAGATAAGCCACCTGAACTTACCCATCTTGCTTGATTTGTCTCCCTTGGAAACAGCACTTTGAGTGGGTGAGCTGTCATTTCCCATGAAGCGTGTTAATGCTTCTCCTGGTCCCTTCGTTTAGATAACTTCTGTCATTTGTGCACAGTGTTGCTGACAGTTCCTTGGATGGCATTATCTGATGGTATTTTAAAGAATTTTGCATGTATAGCCAATGAGGAACTTTTAGGCTTGAGTTTACGTTGGCTTGGAGACGCAGTTATGAAGGTACGCTTCCTGGATTTTTTTAAGTGTACATTTACTATACATTTTACACTATATTTAGCAAGTGTATTACCAATTACTAAGGCATATGCTGAAAGTTATTTTAGATTCTTTGTCTTTATGTTGAAAGAATTTTGTACTGAAAATGTGGAAAGCCTAAAAAGATGACTTTTCATAGATGTTGTTCTGTCAAGGAATAACCACTTTGATATGTGTGCTTTTAGGCTGTTGGAAAGACATTTATTTGTCTCAGTTGGTCTGTGTTGGATTTTTTGTTTGTTTTAAAAAAAGGTAGGGATTATGTGAACAATAGGAGAAGAGAATAGGTGTGTGCATCAACAGCATGCTTAGACTTTATTTAAAAGACAGTGATAGCTCTTTAAGAATGAGGAGTTAAGTGTGTATTCACTATGCATGGACTGTGCTTCATTTGAGCAGAAATTTATGTTCCAAACTGAGTTTCAGCACTTGGGAGAGGAAACTTAACAGCAAAATAGGAAGCCAGAAACAGAGGCAGTAGATGGGGTCCCTGTCTGTCTGTCTGTGTATAGGGGGGGTGGATTAAAAGAGGGACAGAAGTGTTTCTTGAAGAACAGGCTTATTGAAAAATATACAGGATCTTAATCAAAAAATGAGACAGTTTTCATGTTTGTTTGAAAGAAGTTCTGTAAAGTGCTCTGCTACATCACAGCAGTAGAACTTCCTGGACTTCTCACTAGCTGGAAGCTTGTAAGTTCTGTAAGGGTTTATTGTTGAGAATAAGTATCAGATATGTATTGCTTTTAAAGATGGGGGGGAAATACTTTCTTTTTCTTCATCACTTTCCTATGAAAGAAGGAGAAATGTCCAATAAAAATGACATCATCAAAGCAATATCTAATTACAATAAAATCTACAAGTAATCTAAAAATGTCCTTGCAGCTCTTGAATATTGGTCTGTTCAGACAGAATCACGTCCATGCAGGACAAAGCAGTGCAGGAGTGTAGATGCATAGCTTGCTCAGCTGTTATTTTGCTGCTTTGGTGCAACACTTGGAAGGTCGTTTGATTCCGTACTTTTGAGTATCTTACAAGGTTTCTTCTGTTTGCAGGGTTGTGGAGATTGCAGCCTGCCACTCTGCTCACACGTCAGCTGCCAAGACCCAGAGTGGCCAGGTGTACATGTGGGGCCAGTGCCGTGGCCAGTCTGTGGTCCTTCCCCACCTCACGCACTTTGCCTGCACTGACGATGTGTTTGCTTGCTTTGCTACCCCTGCCGTTATGTGGCGTCTGCTCTCAGTAGGTGAGAACAACAAGCTCTGAGCTGACAGCTACTGCTCTAAAAGCCAAATGGCTTTGGTTTAAATGTTCTTATACAATGTGCTTCCATGTTACAATCTCTGTGCGCACTTGTAGTTGTTACTACAGTATACCACTTCTCTTTCAGGATGGTTCTTGCTTTAAGGAGAAATGGCAATTAAAATTAGTCTTTCTAGGTGTTTTTTCTCTTTGTGGTGATACTTTTTGTTGGTTGGTTTTATTTTTCTTCCTTTCTTTTCCTGAAGAAAACAGCCTCCTTCAGCCAAGGATCCAGAATAGGGTCAACAGGATTGCTTGCCAGTAAACATCTAGAGCAAACACTGATCTGTCACTGCACTGTGAAAATGGTGCATTTCCAATGTTCTTACTGTTTGAACTTCACCTCAGGACAGGGAAGGACTCCCGGATCATTGAACATAACTTTTCACTCTGCAAACTATTTCTACTTGGAAGACTGCCCCTGACCTTTGTTACTTTGGTCTCTAGTGACTGAATTGTAAGCGTTGCCTTTAGCTTCTCCTCCTTATTTATACTGAAAGGGTAAATACTACGAAAGAGCAAACCTCTCATGTTTCATACTAGGAAAGGAAAATAACAGCATTCAGAGTTTTCTTTCTGTGGGATGGTTTCTCAAGTTGATCTAGTTTGTTTCTCAAAGGCAAGCAGACTTGTGATTAATAGTCTGTAATAGCAAGAGCCCAATATTTTCTCTGTTGGAACTTTGGATCTCTGTTCTTTTACAGCCTTGAATTACACTTTGGGAAACAGTCTGTGCGACCAGCTGACATGCCCCAGTCATTCTTTGTGGTTATCTGTGATTCACATGCTGCTAGTTCTAATTTGACCCCAAATATGCCATTAATCTGTACGTTGTGCTTATTGGTTTTTACCTTAGGTCTGCCACATCAGTCCTGAAGATCATTTGGGCATCCTAATCTGTTTTGATGTTGACAACAAATCCAAATTTTGGTAGTTTCTATAGAAAACTGGTTTTGGAGAAGGATTAGACTCTAAGTAATCTTTCACCAGACTCAGGCTTTTACCTTTGCGTGTGGCTTTTTAATCTGTCGAGAGCCCTGTGTCTCTGTAAGCGTTCCTCTCCTAACGTGCCTTCTCCATCATAACTTCTCATTTAGCAAGTTTTCACGTTTTATAGAGGTCCAGATAACAGCATCTCATCTATAGAGGAAAACTAAATAGGCTTACCAGAAAGAGATCAGCTTGGAATGATCCGCCTCTGGGTAAACCCAGGTCTTGTTTTATCCCATTTCCTCAGTTCTCTAATCCTGTGAAATATTTGTTACTCTTGCCCTTTGCAGAAGTCTGTGCTTGTCCTAACTGCTGTCTTTTACTAGTAGTGAAGGCTCCTCAAATGACGTCTTCCTAGTTTCAGTAACTTCCAAGTTCTCAATTTTTATGAGGTATTTCCAGATTGAGTATAACAAGGTCTTTGAATCTTGTTGCTGTATTTTAATTTTTATTTGGCCTTCGGGGTTATTCCCCTCTTAACCTAATATTGCATCAAACCTAATCACGCATCAAAAGCATTAATTCTCTGAGCATTTTTAATCTCCATCCTGTGCATGTATTTTTCCTTTTCCATCCCTTTTTTTCATATGGGCTAAAAAAGCCCTTTTTCTTTTAAGAGCTTTCTCTTAGTGAGAGCTAACTGTGTAAAGGTTATCATTTTGCTTCCAGTTATGCAGCTTTTTTTGCAGAATGGACTTAAGGTATTTGGAGTGAAAGTTGATCTTCAGCACAGCTTAAACTAAGCTGATGACCTAGAAAAACCATCACATGAGCAAGTAAGGGGGATTGGAAGCGTGGCATGTTTAGCCCTGATGAGATGCCAGTTCTGTGGGTGATCAGTGTAGAGTAAACCAAAGGAGTTTATGGTCTTTTGTGGCAGAAACGTATCTTTTTTTTCTTTACTTATACTGGGCTTCTTAGAAGTTTCATATGGTGAACCACACTTCTGAGATGCATCAACAAAAGCATGAAATAACGGGTTAAAGTTAGGTTTTCTAAAAATTCAGTCTTAGCTTGTGCTGCAAATCTTGTAGGATTTCTAGCGACGCAGAATGAGACCTCTCTGGGGCCGTTGCAGTAGACCTTGAATACTCAGAACTGTCCAAGAGCTGTGATGTTGCAGCTTTAATCCACTCCCAAAATTGCAGAAGTTCTGTATTCTTCAAACTACGTTCTCAGCACAGTCTCTTTTCTTGCAGCAGATCTTGTGTTTTCATAATTGACTGATAAACTGCATCCGCAGTGGTTTGTATTAGCGAGTGCTGGCAAAGACTTGAACAAACTGTTCCACTGTGTCCACTTTGCCACCACAAACAAGTGGCCAACTGATGTTTTTCGTACTCACCAGGCTCAGGTCACACCATGTCAGTATGGCTGAAGTGCTGTCTCCTGTGTCTCAAGCAAGTTGCAGGTGATGCTGCAGACTCTTTACCACTATTTCTCAGGCTGGCTAGAGATGAGTTTGCAGGCTGGTTTCTCTTGGGGTAACGTCAGAGCTGACCCAGCATCGGCACTGAGCTGCCAGAAAGCTGGCACTTTCACTGGTGGTCCCCACATGGAGAGTGAGAAAGGAAGTTCTCCAGGTACTGGAGAATCTCCTTGGTGCTGGATAATGATCTGGAATGAGTACTGCTGAGCGCTGCTGCATGTGCCTCGTGGAGCAGTCCTTGCCAAGAGGAGAGTGTAATAGATTCATTCATTCTTGCAATTTCACCCCTTAGGCCAACGCAGGCCTGACACTGACCTATTTTTCTTGACATTCAGTTATTTCAGCTGCTAGCTTTAATTACAGTGATGCGTGTGTGCTCTGTATAAGATGCTTAACATGTGTTTTGTTTGTTTAAAAATTGTTTCTGCAGAACAAGAAGACTTCTTAACTGTAGCAGAGTCTCTGAAGAAGGAATTTGACAGCCCAGAGACCTCAGACCTGAAGTTCCGAGTGGATGGAAAGTTCATCCATGTTCACAAAGCTGTTCTGAAAATCAGGTAGTGGTCAAGTTTCACAGCTCCTGTTAACAGAAAAACTTGTGGTGTTGCATCTAAGGGGAGAGGGGAAGTAGAAGAGAGGGACGCTCCGAGTCTGCAAATCGTACTGTCTGTGCATCTGTTACCATTTTAAATGAAGCGATTGTAGGAGGAGTTGAATCAAAACTTTGTCTTAAAATGGTCTGTACTCAGTTTTCACTAAGCCTATTTCTTCCCAGAATAATAAATTGTATTAAGCTAGTCTGATTACAACGTCTACTCAGATGTTTCTATAGCACAGATTGGATTAGTTTTATCTTGATGCATAACAATGTACAGAGTACTAGGAACCATCAGTGTGGACCAATAGCTGTGATGGGGTATGGTACAATATTTGTGACTGCTGTAGAGGACACAAAACACGTAGCTCAGAGGGGCTGTAATGTTTTATGTTGATGTGTGCATACGATGGTGTTCCAGATGGTATCTTTCTCTCTTAGGTGTGAACACTTCAGAACCATGTTCCAGTCCTACTGGAACGAGGATATGAAGGAAGTGATAGAAATAGACCAGTTCTCTTACCCCGTGTATCGTGCCTTCCTTGAGTACTTGTATACAGACAGCGTGGACCTTCCCCCTGAGGATGCAATAGGTATTGTTAGGGGCCAGTTGCTTTGGACAGCAGCATCCAGAAAAACTGAGAAAGGGGATGAAGAAAAAATGTATGAATGTAGGCTTTTAGTCCTATCCTGTAGTTTACTGGTGATTGATTCTGCTGCTTTTAAATGACCACAGTAGCAGACTTGCTACAGCAGAAGTAAAGCACAGTAGGAAATGAACTGTGAGCACTTCTTAGGTCTGTGTTTTGCTGGTGGTTTGGGGAGAGAAACTGTACTTCCCTGGGTTAAAGTACTTGTGTATCTTCCTAACCTGAATCTCTTATAGGATAATAAGAAAGAATCTGTCTAGATGTAGTAATGGAAACTTGGGTAGCAAAGTGAAGAACGAACTAATGCAAGCAACATTAAACATTAAACAACATTGCATAAACAACTAATGCAGATTTTGACAGTGGTAGCTTTTTGCTCATGTTGTGCTGGTTTTGCAGCAGTTCCATTCTCAAGCATTTGGCTGTGTGAATCAGTGGAACAGCTAGTGTCTTTACAGAGATAACAGGATGGCAGCACGAGGGTAATCAAAGGCCTTTCTTCCTATGTGATGGCAAAATGCATTTTCATAAATAGTGACCTACTCGCAAAAAGCGTGTTACAGCCACGGAGAACTCTGCAAGCAGAACGCAGGTGCAGCCTGTACCCCGGGAGAGGAAACTGGGGGAAGGGCAGAAATAGTTGCACGTGACTAATACGGTATTTTAATTGCAGGGCTTTTGGACTTGGCTACTTCATACTGTGAAAATAGACTGAAAAAACTATGTCAGCACATTATCAAGAGAGGGATTACTGTGGAAAATGCATTTTCGTTGCTCTCTGCTGCTGTCAGATATGATGCAGAGGTAAACTTCTAATGTTCCATCCCTTAAATAGGTGGCTCCTTTCCGACCTAAACTGTGGAGGAAAGCAGTCAGTCATATTTTCATATAATCATGTTTTCAGATAATGCTATCTGCCGCTTTCAGAATTTGAGAATGCTGCCTTTGGAATTAAGAGTTTCATTGCAAATACAGGTTTTTCTATATTTCTTTTGGATGTGACCTTGCAGAGAGGAGGGATGCAGGTAAAGGTGGAGGTGAATTAGTACACAGATATCAAAAGATGACTGAAGTCACAGGTAGAGACTTGGTATCTGTAAATGTTTGCATTGCTTTTGTCATGGTGAAAGTTCAGAGCACTGTGCCAAGTTTCATGAATCATTATTTCTGTGGGAGGGGAAAAAGGTCTCAGAAAAAGAGAAGGTAAAAACACTAACTCTCCAACAAGGGGAGGTTTAAAAACAAAGCAAAAATCACGTTATGAAAAGAAGTTCTTGTAAGCACTAAGTTACCTTTCTGGAAGGTTGTGGGTTGCGTGTGATATCATGATGGTAAGGCATGGGCTGTGGTTTATGTGTGTGTGTATATATATATATTTTAGTTTAATGACAGTCAAACACACTTACTTGAAAAGTATGCTGCTGAAGTGGCAGGATAAAAACTGCTTAATGGACTTAAATTTTGAAGACAAACTGTGTGAAGAGGGAGGAAGGCTAGTGAAACTTCCCTGAGAATGTCTGATTTCATGGCTAGATCACTGGCATGCAGCTCTGCCACGTAACCAGGAAGCATCCCTGGGCTTTGTTCAGCCCTGGGTGTTCAGAAGAGTACCACCTGTGCATCGCACTTGCAGCGTGGTTAGTTCTTGACTCGCTACTTATAAAGCAGTTGGTACTCTGTAGATTAACTGAGTGCTTTTCCTTGCACTTGGATATCTAGCGATAGGCATGAAATGCCCTAACGTACTTGAGAGCCTTGCAGCTGTGGCTGGTTCGATGCACCTTAGCGAAGGGCTTAGTGCCTGAATTAGGACCTCAGCTCTACTGTGAATAAGGATCTCCTTGGTGAGGGTTCGTGGAACGTAGGAAGCTTTCCATATTTTAGCCTTAGAAGGTTGGCTGCGGAATGGGTCTTCAGCACGACTGATTCTGCCTGTAAAAGGTAAAAGAAATCCAGTTCCTGTGCCTCAGCTGGACCTCGCTCGCTAAGTTAAGCTGGGAGTGAAGTGAGAGTGGCTGTGATTATTGTTTAAAACAATAATTTAAAATGTGTAGTAATGCCAGCTGAGGGTTTGAAATAGCTTGGGTGACAGTTCATTCAAGGGGCTGCTGTCTGGAGGGCAGCTGGGAGAGCCCGCTTCCCTGTTGAAAGAAGTGCCTCCAGGACGTGCAGCTCTTGTGCTTTGGGGGACTGGCTGGATCGTGTGGCTACAGTTAGTTCAGGTCTGGCTTCTTTCTCGAAGTTTTAAAATTACCATCGGATGTGCCGTGTGCCTTTTTCACTTCAGTCTATAGCAAGTACGGTGCATCCATCTGCAAATGAACTTCAGCCTTTTTTTATACAGAATTTTAAATTTTCCAAGTTTCTTACCAATAACACAATACTGTTTATTGTACACATTATGCTGCACTGACGTGGTGTGTGAATTTCTTAATAAAGCAGTGTGAAATACCGTGCTGTGTATGATGTAATTTCATTTAAAATGCCGGCTAATTCTGTCACTCCTCAGAAGAAGGCCCTCAGTGTTCAGTTCTAATGAGCTTGTCTTTTTTCATTGCGCAGATGCCACACAAGTCAAGATCTGCAGCTTCAGAAAGCCTGGGTTTAGGCCAGGACATGTTTCCATGTTGTTGTTGTGTCAAGAACTCACTGGCACAGAGTTGCTCTTGTTTTCAATGTTGTCCTTTAGCGAAAGTATGAATGCTCGCCAGCTTTTCATACCTCACCTGGCTGAAAGAGCTCTGCCCCATGGGAGAGCGTGCTGTCACCTGTAGAGCTCAGTTCCATAAGTTCATGGAGTGCTGAAGAAATTAGAGCAGAATGGGGAGCTGCTGTTTTAGAAGGGCCACAGCATCTTCCCTGTAGCAGCTCTGCACCACACAGAATTGATTTCTTCCTCAAAAGAGGAGTTGGAAGCAATCAGTGAGGAGCATTCTGTGGTCAGCATTATATTGACAACTGCTGTCTCTTGGTTCTTAGACATCCTTTCTCTCTGGCATCACGTGGGTGCAGTGGTGGTTGTCCATGAGGCTTTTCTAGGCCTTAAATGGAAGGCACTTCCAGGCAGACTCGCGTGCCCAGAGTGCACTCTGCAGGAATTGCTGTGCCTTGTTGTCCCACGGGGTATTCCTGGGACAGCTGGGAAGCACTGTGTAGCCTGGCTCTACTTCCAGTGCACAGAAGGGCCTTCTGCCTAAGCTTTGCTTTAAAAATACTTCTAGTATTAAAATCTGCTTTGTACCTGCATCCCACCTGGTGATGTGCAGCTTCGAGGCTCTGTCATTAAGCAGGGAGATGAGCAGCCTTACGTATAGAGTTGAGTCCATAACATGGAATGAAAGAGCCGAGTTCCCCGAACCCACAGCCCTGGCTGTGCTTCGTTACCCCAACAACCCCATTTCTGTGGGGTTTCAATATTGTCAGTGAACATAGGTTCAGGTGGAGAAACTTGAAAACTCCGTATTGTGGGAAGAGCTGACTTCTGTGATGGCAGCTGTACCGGGAGAACCCAGCTATGGGTGTTTTGTCTTTGTAGCCATGTTTTGTGGTAGATTTCTTGTTTTTCTGTTGTAGTTATGTGGGGACGCTGGGAGGAGGGAGGGGAGGGTTGAAAGATGCTGGCTGTTAGTTATTTGTGTGGTTCTCTGCAGAAAGCAAGCTTGGGAAGGCATCTGTGCCTGACTGAATGTAGCTTTCTGTAACAAAAGACAGATAATGATTTTTTTTCTTTTCTTCTGTTTAGGACTTAGAGGAATTCTGCTTTAAATTTTGTGTCAATCACTTGACAGAAGTGACACAAACGACAGCGTTCTGGCAGATGGATGGTCCCCTGCTGAAGGAATTCATTGCTAAAGCCAGTAAATGCGGAGCCTTTAAGAACTGAATCGAGGCTGGAAGTGGCAGCCTGTGCAGGATTTCTTTGCAGATGTAACAGGTCAGCGTGACTGCGCGGGTTGGGGCAAGTGGTGCCTGGTCCCCTGCACCAGGAGCTGCAGGAGGGCACGGAGACAACAAACTTCTCTTTACTCAAGAGTGAACTGCTGTAAAAAAAACATCAAGCAAAATGCTCACTTGCTTTTAGCAAATGTGGATGGTGGAACTGGCACAAGATTTCAGAAGGAGAGAGCAAAGACTGCAGCATGCAGAAGGTACCAGGCACTGTTCAGGACTCTGAGGCTGGGAAAGGGCGTTTCTAGCACTGCCTGTCCATGTTTTAATGCTACTGTTTGAGGCGCTGAACGATGTCACGGAAGTCATCAGCTCTCTGGGTTGTAAAGGAGCAAATGGCACGGAGATCTCCTCTTGCCGCTGCATGATTGTGAATGAGATTGCTGCTTGTTGCGTGTCATTAACCACGTGTATTCGGCGCTTAGAAAAGCGTGCAAAAATAATGCATCCTCCAAGCCTGCAGCAGTGGCCCCGAAGAGAAGGGGCTGCTAGCAGATGTACTTGCTGTAGATGAAACTCTTCTTTGGGTATAGCTCAGTGTAAGCTGTCATGTACACTTGCTGTAATCTGCTCAAGCAATATTTATGATGGCTGATGGGAAGATTTCCCTCTTTGGTGACTTCAGATGACATTGGTTCCTTTGGTGGGAAGGGGAGGCGCAGCTCTGAAAGTAGTTTTGTTTTTTCAATTCAGTATTGTATAAATTCAAACTACATGTAATAAAATTCTTTTCTTTTTGTACCTGTTCACAAGCAAACTTCTTTGGACTTGGAAGAAAATGTGTTTGACATCAGGTGATTTATTAAAAATACAAACAAAACCCCACAGCTTTGTTTCCAAGCACAGGGTAGATCAGAGTCCCTGGAACTTGAAATTTGAAGTGTAAACTGAGGTTTAACTGGGGCTTGGCTTTTTGCATTAAAACTTGGCTCAAGGCTGCAGGGCTGAGACTTCTGCAGGGCAATAGAGCCCCCGCCTCTACAACATGACAGTAAGAGCTCAGTTGAGAATCATGTGGAGAAATGCTTCCATGTGTCAAAAATAGGTTTAAGGAACACTCGTTCTGGATTGCAAACTGTAGACAGCAGGTCCAGCCTGGTGAGAGGGCTGTACAGCCCAGGGCTGCCCTCGGCAGTTCAGGTCATTGCAGACAACAGCGGGTAAGTGTTTCTCTATGCTAACATATTGAAGGGCATTGCTTTTGTTTTAGGTGGGAGTTCTCTAAATTCTCTAGGTAAAATAGCTGTGAGTGGATCCTGGGTCCTTGGCTAGATGGTAAACATCCCATGCAACAGCACTGCGAAGACACAGCTTTCTTAGAAACATTTTATTTCCATTAATGTATCCTCTTGTACCTAACCAATGCTTTTCTGTATCCAAACAATTTAAATAATATAATAGATCTTGAGATAAGAAAGGACACAACTTCCTTGTGTTTTCATAGAGGAAAGAAGAAGGCAGTCCCGTTGTCTGACAGCATTTTACATTGGACATGTAACCAACCATTTTGGGTCTGCCTGCAAGCACCATTGTACATTACAGCAGGAATCACTTAATTACAGGGCAAAAAACTCCTGTTTACAATTCAGAAGACTTTTGAGTGCAAGTCCTGCTAATTCATCTTCTTTGGGAAGTCAAAGCAGCGCTGCGGTCCTTAAGACAACACCACCTCGATGCAGCCAGCCAGGAGAGGGCTGCTGCCATTAAAGTGACTTCAGAAAGTGTTCTGTGGTAGCTGCTGCTCCCTTGTTTTTGCAGAAGGAAGCCCTGCTGGAGGGCTGCGTTCAGCTTTAAAAAAGCTGGCTTTGATGTATAACATAATGATCCACAGTAACATTGAAAGAAAGGGACAACTTAAAGTTATTGCAACAGTGAGGTATAAAAACAAGTAAAACCACCCAGTCCTTGCTTGCATCCCTGATGTCGGGGGAAACCACTGACACTGACAGCTGTGCTCTACGTTCCCTACCATCAGAACAGGTGGGAGGAGTGACGCCATCGCAGGCAGACGCAGGGGTTACTCGGACGCTGTGCTGGAGGTACTGGCAGTGCTCTCTGCAGGGGGGAGGACAACTTCTTTTAAATCCTGCAGCAGCTCAATCTGGTTATCCAGCCTTTTCCTGCTTTCCAGAAGCTCCTGGATTTTTTCCTCTGTCCCTGTTATGG
Source organism: Penelope pileata (assembly GCA_013396635.1). Lineage (NCBI taxonomy): Eukaryota > Metazoa > Chordata > Aves > Galliformes > Cracidae > Penelope > Penelope pileata. The sequence goes on along the minus strand of WBMW01003703.1, from coordinate 1,096,087 downwards.
AGAAGAAAGGGATAAAAGATTTTATTTTTATGTAACTATTTGATGTAACTACCCGTGATCCCTGTGGGTCCCTTCCAACCCAGCATATTTCATGATTCTACAATTTTACCAAAATGCTCAGAAGAAGAACATCAATGCCCCAAACCATGCCCAGCGCTACGGGGCTGACAGCTCGCTTCACATACCTGAATGAAAGTTTGTCAGTATATTTTCAAACAGTCCACAGTCAAAGAGAGATATCACTGTCTCTTCATACTCTGGAGGAAGAGAGAATATCACAGAGCGTAGGCTGACAGAACCCCTGGGTTGACACGGTCCCCACCACTGAGCATAGCACAAACCAGTCCCTACTTGTGTTACAGCCACCGCTTCAGGTTTTAAGATAAGCCAAGAGAACACCCCCACACCACTTCTAATTCTGGAGAGGTGTTTTCATGGCACCTGCTGTGCTGCCGCAGAAACAAGACAGGACCTCAGCGCTAACGATGGCCCCGTGTCGCTACCCCGAGGGGACACGCACCTGGCAGCCGGGGGAGCAGAGCCGCCGTGGACTGCCCTACCTGTCTCTGAAGTGTTGTCATCCATCAGCTTTTCCTGCGCCAGGTGAAGCGTGTCCAGCATTTCTTCAAAGATGTCATCCAGCAGCCCAGCTTGCTTGCATTTCCTGAGAAAGTCGATTCGGACTGTTAAAACACAAACACACACGCTCACTGAAACACACAAGATGCTGAGCACAGCTGCACAGGCTTTACCCACTCGCTTCAGAAACTGAAACTTTGGTTCCAGTCCCCCTCCCAGGAACACCCACCCCGGCTCCTCTCGCTGCCCGCTCAGCCCTTTGCAGAGGGACCAACAGTTAACACAAGCCCTGTCCTGGGTCCAAGTTTCCATACACTCCCGCTGTGGCTTTGTTTATCAGAAATGAACGCCTCCCCAGCTCCAGATCCACCACTCCTGGAGCTGCCTGCTACCCCCGGTGCAGGAAGGCAGGTGATGTGTTTTGCAGTTTGTTTATTGTTTGAATCCTTTGGACCACACCGTGCACTGAAGAGGCTGAAGGGTAGAAATCAGCACAAGAAGTGAACCAGTGCTGGACTTGTAAGAGACCTGAGGTTACTTTTACTGCAGGTGATCCAGGCGTTAACCTCATTCATTTTATTTCCGTGCCCTCGTTACAGCCTGCTTCATGGGCCTGCTTTGTCAGGTGCGAGCTGCTAGGGAAATGGGGACTTTTTGTTCATCCCAGAGCAGCAGGGCAGCGGTGGGTTCAGTCAGCTCCCTGGACTGTTCCAAAGGGAAAAGCTCACAGAAGTTCACCAGTCCCCAACAGAAACAATGCTACTTCTTACTGGAAAAATCCCACAGACAATAAACGTCCCTTCACTTACACCTACGAGTGTTCCTACAAGTACTCCACAGCTCTTTATAGGTTCCCTATTTTTTCTAACAACTGTAGAAGTCCAGAAACAACCATTATGCAGCCACCTACTGTTAGCACACCATGCCCGTGTGCATGGCCCTGGGAAGGTGAACAACCACCACTCACGCTTTCCAACCATGGAGCAAAGGCCCAACCCGAGCAGCAGTTAGAGCAGGGCTTTGGGGGTCACACGACAACTGCAGAGCTCAGCGATGGGCCAAGCAGTTGGTTCCGCTGCTCCACACCGCGTTCAGCAGCGCACCCAGGACACCACAGGTAACGTCACACCCGGTGCTACCTCACTGCAGCAGTCACTGCAGCAGCATTTAGGAAGCCCAATTCAGCCCAGGGAGCTGCAGCGCTCTCGTTCAGGGTGCGCTGAGCAGCTCTCACACACTGCTGCACGGCTAAAGCCTGCGTGGCCACTGTGCAAATCAGAGCAGCGCCCTTGGCAAAGGGTCCCTCCTCTCAGGCAGACAAGAAAAAGGGAACTTTTCAGCACCACTGCGACCAAACATCAGTCACACCTTTATGCCTGTTGCTTTTTCTTCTCAGTATTCGTAATCTGTTCTCTTCTGCCATCTCTTCCGTGCCCTGGAAAAAGATCAGAACAACATTATTTTAACACCATATCGGCATTTACTGCTCATATTTCTGTGAATCAAGTCAGCTGCTCCATGAGCCCCTGGGAAGGCCGCTGTCACCAGCAGGCTGAGAGCTGAGCAGAGCTGTCGTGAACATCTGCCACGGTCGCCGTGAGCACTGGCCCACAAAAGAGTAAGGGCTAGTTTGAAAGGCCAAGTGACTCCTCAAAGCAGTTTTCACAGAAACCATAGCAAGCCCTCAGGCAATCTGAGGGCACTGGTGCTTCAGGGACAAGGAACCCAAAGGGAAGGCTCCTCCTGGGTACGTCACCATCACAGCACTGCATCGGTCTGGTTCAGAAGTTCCCATCGCACTCGTGCCACGCTCCCTGAGGGCAGCACTGGCTCTGCCTACAGCAGCTCTCAACGCAAATGGCTTTGTTCTGACAAAAGAACAAGATGAAAGCAAGGCAGCTGGAAAGGAATAGGCACTGCTTCTGTGAGAGTCTCTTTCTTAGCTGTCAAAAACACTTCACTAAAGACGTCCTTTGCTGCAGCAGATGCAGGTTTCTGCTTTAGAACTATTTCAATTCAGAATTACCATTTGTTCCACGATGGTGGAAGACTTCGATGCATGTCTTTTCCTCTTATTAGCTGCATCTAGAAATCAAGAGACAACAAAGTCTGATACATTTATGAGACCTGACTTTTTTCAGCCAATCCTTGTTTATGTTAATACCCCCTCAAACAAAGCCTACACGCAAATTATTTCAGGTGTCCCAAAGGCACACAAATGCCATTAAGTCTCCTTTGCTCTAATGGCCTCCTAGAAAGCCTCCAGAGCTCCCAATGGGAAGCAATTCGACTTGTGAGCTTTTATTATTTAAGCTACAGAGCCTTTGTTAGTGACATCATACAAAGATCTCTGCAAACGCAGCTGCTTTCACTCGCTCCTTCCTGTGAGCATGCACCAACCTCTGCCCCCCGCGTCACAGGGGGCTGCTGAGAACTGCTGCAGCACCACCAGCAGAGGAGGAGCACAGAATGCTGGAGCAGAGCACAACCACCACCAAAACCTGATGGTCTTAATGCAGTGGAGCTACATGCCCCCCTCCCTTGTAGCTCTACATGCCTTGGGTACCACTAAGGTTTTTTTTCCTATTAGAAATCATCTTAGGAATGAGGAGTTACTGCTGGTACAGGAATGGCTGTATGGCTGTTAGAACAAGTTGGTTTTTTTTTTTTCCTGGGCAGTGCTGTACATCTTATGCTTGTAAGATGCTGTGCATCTTATGAGGAGCGGCCGAGGGAACCGGGATGGTTCAGTCTGGAGAAGAGGAGCCACAGCACCCCTCCGCCTGGCTCCTGACAGCCACCAGAGCACAGCCAAAGGAACTTCAAAAAGGGAGAAGGTGGCAGGCCCCAACGCTATCGTCAAATAAAAACTAGCAAGTGAAAAAAGCTGCATTTCATCAGTGAACCACAGCAGTACCCGCTGTTAGAAGGACGGTGCCCCTTGGTAAGGGTCCCCAGAGCACCTCACCTAAGCTGTGCCGAGTCCCTCACCTTCAGTTTGGAAGTGGAGGCCATTCTCAGACCCACTCCACTTCGAGCAGGAGCACATGCACTTGGGTAACTCAGTGAGACTCCCCACTGCCCCTGAATGCAGCCAGCACCAGCACTGCCAAATTACACCGTACTTCTGCAGCAGAGGAAGCAGTCCTTACGCAGGGATTGCACAACCCTCTGCTACCCTCAGAAAGCTCTTTGGGATCCCTCAGAATGAAAGGCCACATTTTAGAAGTACTGCAGGGAACAGAGAAGACGCAGATGTGAATGTTTCAACAAAAATCCCAAGAGGAGCACTCCTGTGTCAGCCCTCCCTTTGCTCATCAAGTGCAAGGCTGTGCACCGCTCATTAGCACAGCTCTCACAGCCCACATGCATGTCACAGGCTGCTCGGGCCTCCCTGCCCACCCAGTCAGGATTGTGCCATGAAGGATTGGGTCCACAGCCAGTTCTGAGGGAGAGAGAGGGCTGATCAAAAATTAACATTTCCTAATTAAAAAACATTTTTCATTTCTGCCCATGCACGTGGATCTTACCCAAACCCCTCCTGCAAGGTGAGAAATCCACTGCTCAATATAAAGGTGGAGTAACACCTGTTTTGTTCAAATGAATTATAGGATACAAACTTTTACGACATAAAAATCAATGAAGCCATTAGAAGAAACTCACCATAGTGATTGGTCCTATTGCCTGGGTCGTGTTTTGAGCAGAACACTCTAAAATTTCAGTTCAATTTTAAGAAAAAGAGAAAAAGTATTAATAAATACGTAAACAGAGTTAGGCTGACTGATTTTAACAAACACTTTAATATTTTCCCCTCTATTCATTAAAGGTAAATGGGAAGCTCTATGAAGTGATCAGGACTTTTGTTCAGCATTCCCCACCTGCTGCCAAGCCACACACACAAGCATTGGGTTTTAATTCTGGAGCCTCAGGACTCCCAGGGCTGCAGCTCTGAATTACCAGCTCTGCCACCCCTTAAATCATGCCAGATGCATTTACCAAGGTGTCCTCATCAAACACTGGGGCAGGGTTTGATCTGAGGTACTCCCACTGAAACAACTTATTAGAATGAGATTAACACTACCAAGATGAAATACCGAAGGGCTGAGGTTTCTGCTTTGTAGTTACCGCTGTTCTGCCCCCTGGCAGTGCTGAAAAGCAGTCTGCTTCCTTGACAAGCCAGCTTTTTTTTTTTTTTTCTGGAAATTTATTTTGATGCACAAAAAAAAAAAAAGATGTACGTATGCTTAAGAGCTAAGTCAGACACCCACACACTGGAGGCACATTATCTGCACGCCTGAGTTTCTGATACTGCCTCTTGGTGGTGGTTTTTAACACCCTTTTAAATCTGTTCTTTCCCAGGTAAAAGCAACAAGAACTTCCTACGATGCCTGCACAGCAGCTTCTGCCCGGGACACCTTATTTGGAAGCACTCCCCCACCACCATTTGTGAAAGATGGCACTGCAGACTGTCCTTACTGCCCCACCGGCACTATTAGGAGCCTTTTGCAAAGCACTGCGTGCTTTCTTATTTATTCTTATTTATTTTTTATTTATCTCTTCTTTATTCTGTTCTGTTTGCTCCAGTGATCACTGCTCACCATCTCAACAGTGGCAATTCAGAACTCACAACACCAGCTCTCTCCCCACTGGAGGGATTCTCTCTCTCTTCTTGATACACTTTTCAGCATGTTACATTTCCCCATGACAAAGCGCAGGGAGGCTGTCACTCCACGGCCATTGCTCTCCTTCTCCCCAGTAATTCATGCTAGATACAAGTTACTCTCCTTCATTTATGCCACTGATACAGTGCAAAAATCTTTGGATTCAAATTCCTGAAGCTTGCCTCCCCACCCCTCTCTCACGCAGCCCTTTTTCACCTCACCAGTACAGGTTTGCAGTAGTTTTCCCTCCTGTCCCAGAGCAACCAGTTTCACACATGGCATTTTAAGCTCAGGGTCCCTCTTCAAAATCTCCTCACTACCAGCTCAAAAAACCACTCAACCAAACTACACTTGCAACACTTTAAGCCTGACAACACCAAAATCTTGACCGTAATAAGTCAGGAGAGACTTGGTTCGATACCGGTAGACTCCGTTGACTTCATCGGTCTCGATGGCTGCATCATCGCAGAGCGCACAGAAGTAGTGGTAGCTCCGGCGACAGGCTCTTTCCTCACATCCCACTGTGGCTCCTTTCTTGCGACAGAAGTTGCACACCTACAACAATACGAGGTTTTGCAGGTAAGCAACACGAACAGCCGCTGAAAAAGAACCTACGCTCACAAAACCAATATTTCACTCTGCAGGAAAGCCAGATCTTCCACTGCAAGCCTTCCCTGTGTGACCCAGCAGGCAGGGGCACAACAGCAAACCCCCACCCCGTTCACAGTTTTCAGTCATCTTTCTGCTGCTTTACCTCAGCCACATCATTTCCCTTGTTAAGCAGAACAAAATGGGCCACGTGAGGGCACTGGGCAACTCTCCCCAGGCTGAGAGAGCTGGGGCTGTTCAGCCTAGAGAAAGAAGGCTCCGAGGTGACCTGATAGCTGCCTTTTTCTTTCTTTCTAAAGGGGAGCTATAAGAAAGAGGGGGACAGACTCTTTAGCAGGGTCTGTGGGGATAGGACAAGGGGGAATTTGCTTTAAACTGAAAGAGAATAAATTTAGGTCAGATTTAAGGAAAGTTTTTTACAGTAAGGGTGGTGAAGCACTGGCACAGGTTGCCCAGAGAGGTGGTGGAAGCCCCGTCCCTGGAGACACTCAAGGTCAGGCTGGACCAAGCTCTGAGCACCCTGATCCAGCTATGGGTGTGCCTGCTCACTGCAGGGGGTTTGGACCAAATGGCCTTCAAAGGTCCCTTCCCACTCTAAGGATTCTATGATTCCAAGTCTTGCCCAAGTTATTTCAGTACGTGTTGGTATTAGTGCTTGCCTTTACATTTTTTTTTAGAGTAATTTCATAAACAAAGGAGTTCCATCCAGGAGGAAGGGAAAAGTGGAGCTGAAAACCAAAACCAGGAAGAAAATCTCATGTGGATAACATTCCTCCTGCTAAAAACAGAAGATGTTTCCCTTCACACTCATGGATTGCATCACGTTGTTTCAGGCACTGGTTCTTACTTCACCAAAGTCTCTGAGGAAAGTCTCTTACTCTTTTATTTCAGGAAAAATAGGCCAGAAAACCCAATAAATTCCAATTAACAAAAAATGAACCAAATTTCAATAAGTATAATATCAAACCAACATTTCTAATTCTAAATCTGTAATTTCACTCATCTTAGAAGGTCAGGAGGACCAAGTCCTTTTTTCCATTTTTTTTTCCCCCAAACATAAAACTGACCAGACAACCTCAGAGCGCACCCTGCCACCTTTGGTACCAGGGGACAGGACAACGTGCAGCTTCAGAAAGCAACTGCCTTACCAGACGCTTTCCTCTCTTGAGTTCGTTCAATACGGATTCCACGTCAAACCTGATGTCTAGGTTTTCTGGGTTATACTCCTCAGATTCCACAAATCCCGAGGAAAATAACTAGGGACAAAGAGATAAGAATTAATAAAGCGAGTTATCAACGTATCCCAAAAGCAGACACACTTCCTGCACCGACTCTCACTGAAGGGAGAACATGACATCTGTAACTGGCTCTGCACACCAAGAACCAGTGGCACTAAAATCCATGCACAAAGGAGAGGTGTTTTGACAGCCAAGAAGTAACTACGTTCTCAGATCACTCAGAACTGAACAGAAATTTTTAGATGCTTCACTCCACGCAGTGTCTCAAGAAGACGAATTCCTACTGCTAGACTGCTTGTGTCTAGAACACCCATTGATCAGGAACAGAGACAGTTTTGTGCTGGTTATAGAAACGTGAGGAGTGAGACATCAAGGAAAAGGGGTTCACTTCTTGAAGAACGTTTCAACTCAAACAAAAAAGGACGGAGTTCATTGTAAAGAAAAAAAAATGGACGAGTAGTGGAAATTTCCCCTTTCGTGCTTCTCCATTCTCCTCAGGCACAGACCAACTGAAAGCCACTCACCAAACAATCCTGATGAGCTGCAATGTTTTGCTCTTTGGCAATGTACATGATGGAGCCGGCCTCCCCTTCCGAACAAAAGGCACACGTTCTTCTCACCATTTTCGCCATTATCTGGACAGCCCCTAGAAGAGGAAGACTGGCAGAAAACACAAAAGAATGACACAGCTGCCACACTCCGAGTAGGATGAGCAGAGGACAGCAGAGGTCACACCCCAACTGCTTCCCTAACTTCGCCTGCATCCCCTGAAGCTTGGTGCTTGGATCCTCCAGCAACACGCAAAACCTGCCCCTGGAGCAACAGCGTGTGGGAAACAGGTTCCAGGGAGCTTGGGCAGTTACAGCAAGAGGAAAGAAGGTTTATTTGACGTTGAAAAGTCACTCATGAGTCACGGAGAGACGGGACAGAGCTAACAAAAGGGCTTACAAGCCATGCCCTGGACATGGAACCCCTTTTATTTGGAGGGTGCTGGCCATTCAAAGCAGGGCATGCCTTAAGCTAGCTCGGCCACGTATGGGGTTGTAACTCAACTGAGGAGAGAAAAACTGCTCTCCCCACACCTCTCCAGTGCCTTCCAGGAGCTGACAGCACACAAGGAAGAAACACCAATTCCTTGCTGTAAAAAGGATGCAGCAAAGCAGAAGGCTTACATGTCAAAACGGGGGAAGAGAGCCAGAAAGGGAGCTTGAACATCTCTCTTGGGGAGGTGAAGCACTAACAGGAGAAACATTGTTTTCTCTACACCCCAAAATCCGCCCCATGGACATCTCTTTATCTGGCCACGTCCACTTAAGTTCTAATTGTCCTGCACACAGCTTTTCCCTGCAGCTGTGAGAAGTTCAAGGCCACCTACTTAGTTCACTGAACAGTCTAAACATGCCTGGATAAGCCTTCACTCCCACACCCCGCCATAATTTACAGCATCGCTCCGCACACTCGTCACAAAAGTTTTACTTTGTCTGTGGTTTCTGTGCAAGTCCGCTGCAGAAATCTTCAATTTCCCACTCCCACTAGGTGGGACACTCCAAATGCCTGAGACGTCACCTCTGACAGCCCAAGAGCCTGCAGGATAAGGGTGCGGAGAGCCTGATGTTACTTTTAAGAAATAAGATTTGAAGTTAAATTATTTTAGTAACAGAGAAGTACAAAACAGAGAGGGAATCTCACAGCCCAGCAAAGCTGACACACATGTCTATGTCTTCCAACAGTCTGCCCCTGACCTCATTAGCCCCACTTCCCTCCCATAAAACAGAAAGGACAGTCTCAAACAAGAACACCAGAGAATAAGGGGGTTTCTTTTTTCCCTGGCTCTGCCAGTGAGACTTTATTAATCTCAGGCAAGTCACTTCACCTTTGCACACATCTGATGCTTCTTCCCCCTACATCTTTCTATACCCTTTAAGCAAGGCAGGATAGGGACAGACTTCCACTGTCCACCTACACAGTAATCACCACAAGAGTCTCAAAACTTAGCCATTAAAGAAATACAACAGAAACAAAAGGAAATGCATATAAATGTCAGAAACAGAACAGAAACAAAGACAAAAAGAAATTAAAGAGCAGGACACAGTGGAGTTAGAGTGGCTGGCCACCCAAACTGGGAGAAGCTCTGGCAGCAAGTCAATACCTGGAATTGCTGCAGATACATAGGCCCCGCTCAGGCCAACGAGGATCTGTCTCCAGATGCCCTGGGAATCCGGTGAGGAAGATGCTGAAGTCGGAGGCTGAAGCCCCTGCTCTTCTTACAGGCTCTGAGGAGAAATCCTGATGCTGAAAGATAATCAAAGACATTTGGCCCAGGTCAGACTTCGGGTTCCCCCAGCGCCTTTGCAGAACTCTGAAGCAGCGCAGGGACAGCTCCCGGCCATTCCTCACGGCACCAGCAGCCAGCCTGCTCCCACCGTGGTGCCCTGCCACCAACCGCAGATTTGCTTTGTCCCGGATGTGCTCCTCCCTAGGCTTCTATTACAGCTTCCTGCCAGGAGCAGGACACAGAGCTGCTGAAGCAGGGGGTCCAGCTGAGTGCTCCTCAGTGAGCAGGAAAGCCCGAGGGCACGTTCCAGACCCAGTTCCGTTACTTTCTGCCTGAACAACCACCTCTTTCTGGACACACCAGGTGCCCTGTGTGAAGGGGCAGGAAACCACTGCTCCCCACGCAGCCCCCCCAGTGAGGCCCAGGACTCCATAAACCCGTCATTCCCCCTCCTGCTGCCTGTCTCTCACGTCGAGGGATCTCAAACCCTGCAGCTGCTCCTTGTACAGAAGCTGCCCCATGCCTCTGATCACCACTTCTCAGCCCCTTCTCTACTCCTGCGACAGCCCACGAGAAGAAAACAGCCTTCAAAATGGTGGGGGGATCGCCGCCGCTCTGCTCGGAGGCCCTCCCACCCCGGCGCTCCGTCGGGACAGCAGCACCGCGGGACGCACACGGGCCGCCCTCACAGCCCCGCCCTGCCCCAGCGCCCCTCAGGGAGGCCGGGCCCACCCGCCGCCACCCCGCGGGGGAAGCGCTGAGGGGGCGCTGCGCCCAAGGGGCGGGGAGGGAGGCGCCGTACTACCCCGCCCCCCCCGCCCGGCTGCACGGTGGTACGTACCGCGGGGCACCGCAGCCCATCCACCGCCACCTCACGGGCCGGCCTGCACAAGTGCACGCTTCCGCGCGGGGGAGGGGGCGCGCGGAAGTGGGCGGGCCCAGCCGGAGGGCCGAGCATGCTCAGTAGCGCCCTCCGACGCCCGCTGTCGGCGGCGTGGTGGGAGAGGGAGCGAGACGCTCGGGGCCGGAGGCGCCGGGGCGGGGCTTCGTGTCGCTTCCCTCCAGCACCGATTGGCTGCTGCCCGGCGCGGGGGCGGGGACTGGAGGTGTGAAGAGATGGGTCACGTGGTGAGGGAGCGGCTCTCGGTCCAGCCCTGCGCTTTTGGGCCTGGCAGTGCTGGGGCCGTGGTTTCGAGCCCCGGTCCCGCACTCGCTCGAGGACTGAGGCCCTGAGTGCCCTCCGAGGCTGTTCTGTGCAGCCTGTGCCTCTCTGCACACCGGGGGAAGCCGTGATTCAGGGCACCTCTGAGTGCTGCTTTGCACCTCTGTTTTAAAACACCGCTGTTTCAGTCGTCGCAGAGCAGTGCTTGCAGAGCTGAGGACGTTCAGCTCCTCACAGGGCCCTGCCAGTGAGGGGCTGCGGGGCACGGGGAGCTGGGAGGGACAGAACCAGGACAGCTGGCCCAGAGTGGCCAAGGGGATGTCCCATGCTGTGTGGTGCTGTGCTTGGCAATGGGAGCTAGGGGAAGAAGGAGGAAAAGGGGATGTTCTGAGTGATGGTGTTTGCTTTGGGGCAGTCCTGTTTATGATCTTTATTGATGATCTGGATGAGGGGATTGAGCGCACCCTCAGTGAGATTGCAGATGACACCAAGTTGGGAGGAAGTGTTGATCTGCCTGAGGGTAGGGAGGCCCTTCAGAGGGATCTGGACAGACTGGATTGCTGGGCTGAGGCCAATGGGATGAGGTTCAACAAGGCCAAGTGCCGGGTCCTGCACTTTGGTCACAACAGCCCCATGCAACGCTACAGGCTTGGGGCAGAGTGGCTGGAAAGCTGCACAGAGGAAAAGGATCCGGTGTTAGTGANAAAGCTGTGAGGGGTCTGGAGCACAACTCTTATGAGGAGCAGCTGAGGGAGCTGGGATTGTTCAGTCTGGAGAAGAGGAGGCTCAGGGGAGACCTCATTGCTCTCTACAGCTGCCTGAAACGAGGCTGTGGTGAGGTGGGGGTTGGCCTCTTCTCCTGGGTAACAGCGATAGGACAAGAGGGAATGGCCTCAAGTTGTGCCAGGGGAGGTTCAGGTTGGGTGTTACGAAAAATTATTTTCAGAAAGAGTGGTCACGTACTGGAATGGGCTGCCCAAGGAAATGGTGGAATCACCGTCCCTGGAAGTGTCCAAGAAACGTGGAGATGTGGCTCTGAGTGACATGGCTCAGTGGTATGGTGGTGATGGGTTGGCGGTTGGACTAGATGATCTTAGAGGTCTTTCCAACCTTAATGATTCTGTGAGTCTGTCCTCACAAGAACCCAGTACACGTGATAAGCCCTGCTTGCCTGGACAGGGGAAACAGTGAATTAACTCCTTGTTCTGCTTTACTTACACACATGGCTCTTGCTTTACCCAGTGACCTGTCTTTCTGCTAACCCAGGAGTTCTTGCACTTTTACGTTCCTGATTCTACCCCGTCCCACCTGGTGAGAGTCGGCCAGGGGCTGTGTGGTGCTGAGCTGCCCCTGGGTTAACCCACAACAAACCACAACTGGGTGCAATGTGGTGGCAGAGCAGAGAGCCTCCTTCTCCAGAACCCATGTTGATAAAATTATAAAAAAATGAAAACTTGTACCCTCAAATGTCCCAGCTACCAAAGTATCTAGCATGTATCCACAGTATTAAAAAAAAAACAAATAAAAATCACCTTTGATAATGTGGCAGCACAATTCCATATTTTAAGTTTGAAGTACCCAAAACAAACTCAAAAACCATCAGCTTAGGACCACTAGCACCATGTCTGTCCACAGTTACACAGCCAATTAATCCAATCCACTTAAGAGGACCAGCCCTAAGCCGTATGGCCTAAGCCAGTCCTCTGTTGCCTCCTGGCCTCAGGGGCAGAACTGGTTCCTGCTTCTCTTTCATTTTGCAGTACAGACATAGGCTAGAAATCCCTGCTCTGTGGTCACAGCAGTCTCATAGGCATATTTCATTCCCACATACAATGCCTAAATCATGGATGTCCAACCTTCTGGCTTGCCTGGGCCACAGTGAGTGAAGAGGAATTCTCTTGGGCCACCTATAAAATATGTAATATACTTAATGTATATAAACAACAACACCTTTATTATATATATACATTTTATTAAAATATTAAAAAGGCGTGTAACAAAAACATAAAACTAGTGAGATATTTGACCTTGCTTTTCTGCAACTAATGCATCCATGTCTGCTTCAAAATAAGCGGATGCAATTCCCAGTGAGTTCTCAAGGTGCTCCTCATATTTTTGATGAAATTTTAGTCTTCTAGTGATCCATCCTTGAAAACAGTTGTTCACAAATGTACACAGTGCCAAAAAAATGACGAGTGAGGTGTGATTGTGAAGCGAGGGATGTTTTTCTCCAGCAAGACAGGTCTCATAAAAGTCTGGTGAAGAGGCAAGTCTCTGGCTACTCAAGACAAGCTGTCCCACCAGATCCATCAGACTTCCATATTTTTAAATAATTCTTAAACCACAAACAGATAGACTTGTATTCATACGAGTTGCAGCAACTGACTTTTGCTAAGTCATCGTTGTGGGAGAGCACAGCAAACATCAGCTAACCACTGCTCCACACCACTCATATTTCTGTTGCACACGGTAGAAAGGCATGATGTCTTCCAGCTTGTAAATGAAAGGTGGGCAGAGGAGGTGGGGGTGGAAATGAGGAGCACAGAAATAATCTAGGAGAAGCTTGGTGCCTGTTCGTATGACAACCGGTTCTATTCATGTAAATTACAAAAATGAAATTTAAATGTAAATAAAAAAATTATCAGATGAAAGGCATTTTAGTTCAATGTAATTAGCACCATAGATGGAGTGCACTGCTCACTGTACAGTCCCTTACAGCATATAAATCTCTGCGTACATGAAGTGCTGACAGTAGAAAAGCTTGCTCTATAAGGTTTTTTTCCTGCACTTCTGAACTCCACATTGACAGGAAATCTCTGTGTCTGGCATACTTCCAGCTTCATAACCATAATCCCACGTGAGTTCAGTTCCAGCTTTCACATGCCTAAGAAATAAAGCATTTGGTCAGTTTATTTGAATGAAGTGAGACAGTACTGTGCTTACAATTTGTCACCAAGTCACAAGCAAAACCCAAATGCAAAAGCATGGCAGAGGCAGCTTGCTCAGACTGAACCAAGAGATGGAAGGAGTCTCTGGCACAAGTGTGCTGCTTTGCCTACTAGAGCCACAAAGAGTGCAAATACTGAGCAATAAAGAATTTGCCAAACAGGGTGACAGAGTCAGGGTCTAAACCACCTGCTTTAACTTCCAGGGAAATTCTGGGGAAAATGAACCAAAGAAAAAGCAAAAAATAGATACACAAATGCATCTAAACAAAAGCATAGGCAGTTTTGCTCTTTTTACTATGTACACTGCATCACTCTGGTTTAAACAGATCTCTAGGAGCACTGGTGATGAAGGTTACCCTCTTTGATCTGGTAAGCTGTATTTCAATGCAACTGCATCATCACTCACGTGCACAAAGCCTAGGACTCAAACACGTGATCCTCAAGGACTAGCCACTGTGAAAACTACATGAAACAGAGCAACTTCTTATGCAGGAAACTCACTGTCCAAAAGGAATGCCAAATTAAATACCTGAGACTAATGCTGAGGCACAACCGAGGGAAAATACAATGAAATATTTATAGTACAAAGAGTAGTAGTTCTGTGGTAGTTCTCATAAGGTAAGATAAAAGGGACATACAGTGAATTATCGGGCAGCAGGCTGAGAGCAAACCAAATGAGAACTTTTCAAGCAGGGCATAATTGCAATCCAGGACTTTTTGCCTGTGGATGTTCTGGAAGCCAGAAATGTTAACAGAAATTAAAAGGTGACTGGATAAGTTCACAGAAGATGCATGACCCAAATGCAGTCTTTAATGCAGAAAAGTTGCAAAAGACTGATAGAAAGCAAGAGGATGAGCCAGGGGAACAGTCCTTCAACAGTCCCCCCAACTGCCTTCTGCTGACCACTACCTCTGTCCACTGACCTCCAACCCACTTCTTTACTGAGACCTGAGCAAGAAAGATTCTAGCTAAAACAAAGCCTTGTTTTCTGACACATTTCAAAACATTATCTTCAGAGATCTTGTAAGCCCTCGTCACAATGCAATCCACAGCACACATCAGCACAGGACCAGGGGCTGGGCCCACTGCTGCACGGTTCCACAGAGTATCAGTGTTCCCCAGGATCCCTGTTTGTCAGGAACAAACCCCCTCTTCTCTATCGTAAATTCTCTCCCAGTGCTCCCACTGTCACATGCATCAGCCAACTCCATTCATATAGTTCCTCTCTTCTTTCCTGGGTTTACCTGCCCCTCTTCTTTCGTCTCACTGGCACCAGCTTGCTGTATCTCTCCTCCTTGACATCCAGTAGGAGATAACCACATCTTTCGCTTTCAGAGGAAGTTTCCGCCTCTTAGAACCCTACTGCTAGCTCCCCAAGACAAGTTGGACTACACAAAAACCTTTTCCTCTTGGTAGCTGTGAAGAGAAGGTCTGGAGTCAGCTTGCTGGGCCCACAGAGAAAGCATATGAACCTTAGGACCCTGTAGGCTCCAACCCTGCCAGCTGTGCTGGCCGTTCGTTGAGACGCAGCAATGAATCCTGGCTTTCAAAACAACCATGCTGAATTAAACCTATTTTTCCACTGAAGAAGAAAATGATCAAAATGGATGCATCAAAACCAAGCTGCCCCACTCCACATTTCAGTGCAAACTAAATAAAAAACTTGTTAGCGATAATCAACAGATTTATTCCTTTGGTCTTTAGTGCACAATAAGAAGTCACTCATAAGCAGGTAGTTCTATGGTTTCATGAGGTAAACATCTGCACCCTTAGCATAACATTTTCCTCATAATTAAGCACTGCTTTCTTCCCAAGTTCCTTGAACGAACAACATTAAGCTTCCAAAAAATTCACCTGTTTGTGAAGAAGGCCACCCATGGGAAACTTCTGTTGTGAGTCTCTACAAACACACTCTGTGCAAAGAGGTTTGGGCAGCAGCTGTGCTGTGAAACAGAATATACAAATTAGAAACAGTGAAACATCTGGTCCTTGGCCAAAGAATGTATTTTGTGTCAGGTACATCGCTGCTATAGGTAGTTCCTTCCTCCCCTTTTCCAGTCAACACAATCACTATTACTCAATGCCACTGCCACTAGTTTTTGCTTTAACAATGTCTCCAATCTATTATCTCCATCAGATTAAGAAAATACCTTTGCCTAGGAAAATCAAGGCCTTTTATGAAGCTGTCCTCCAGTAACTTATGGTGAGAAATCATCTTTGATTTAGGATGCACCACAGATAATCAGTATGTGACATGTATCTCAGTGACAGCCAGGGAAGCAAGCAATAGATGAAATGATCGTGTGTCTTGGTGAAGAGGTGAAATGCTAAAGGTCAGGTCGGGACACAGGCACGGTCATGGATGAAGAAGGAAGGTTTCAGGAAGATGCACTACTATTCTTACCACCATAGTACCTCTGCAAGGAGGAAATAAATATGTGCAAGGATTTGACAGGAAGATACATATCCATGCCAAGGGAGAAAAATAAGTTACCTCCTGAGTGCATGCAGATGTGTGTATGAAGCACTCATACCAACTGGAGATTGTCTGGAAATCATTGCTACCTCTTGTTAAGTCAAAGTTGAGAGACTTACTAACCAGGTATCTATCTACACTGTGTGACAGACCACTTTTGTCTGCAGTTCAGTCACATGTTGAGAATTTCCTACAATATCCCAACACTTACCTTAAACCACCATAAGCCAGAATTTATAAGGGTTTGGGAACAAAAAGTGAGGCTGGGAGAAGGGTTGTGGCTCGATAAAACGTGCCATTTGATCTCTGGACACCCCACAACCCAAAAACGATATCCTAAAATTCAGGAAACAGGTGTCACTCATTACTTCAGAATATTTTACTCTGGAACCGAGTGGTGCCAAAACCTACAGCTAATACAGACCATGCATTATCTTATGGAAGCCCCCTCAGCTGGCATAAGCCAAGCTGCTGTTCTGCTATTTCAGAGTGCAGGGAGCACTGCATAACCTGCTGTCACATGCACCCAACCATACATTTGGGTTTTGACAGGCTAGACTTTTGCAGAAGCTTTCCGGTTTATGCAAATACATTACTTATTTAAGGCAAGGCAAGTAAAAGAACGCATGGAACTTTTTACTTACGTTAAGAAAACGACCCACATTTCCTTCTTTTGTGGCATCCAGTACGTAAGTATTTTCGTCACTAGCACTCTTTGGAAGAGTCCTGTCGCCATCTGCTTCCATACACAATGTGCCTTGTTTTGACTGTCTGTGATTTTCCTTTTTGCAGTTAACTTTTTGAGGAACATTTGTGGATGTCCTCTCAACATACCTATCACTCAGCACATTTGACTTGCCACAAGCAACGCCCTGCAGAGACAGACTCTTTCTTTTCCCTTCTGCGCTGTCCATGTCAGCAGGCTCAGTCTGTCCAATTTCCATTGGCTCTTCTTCCTTCCGCTGCTGAATGGATCCTGTCAATGGACATCTAAGTTATTTTTCAATGTTAGTTTAAAGCAGAAGCCAAAGCCTTTCCCTTGTTTGGCCCTGAACTCTTATCCATCCATCTTTCTTTGTTCTCTAAAATGCATATGGCTTCCTTACCGCTTACAAAGCCATAACTGCCCCGTTCCACACCTTTCACCACTTCTCCTGCAAATCACTACGCTTCCTGATGCAGTGCCTAAAGCATTTGCTCAAGTCACCCATGAGTGACCTATTCCCTCCCCTCTTCTCAAATCCTACTCCAAACTCATTTCTTCCACAAAGCATTTCATCATCCTTCTCTACCTTAATTTCTGAGAGAATCGTAAGCTGGAATTAAGACAGAAACAAGATGCATGTGCAAATAATATCAGCTTCAAACTGTCTCCCAAGGCTGAACACCCCAAACCTCCCAGTTCCCCATTTAACCTCTTCAATTTTTGTTGACTACTACACATAGTGGGTGTAACACAATGCTGTTTTGTGTATATTTTGAATTTCCCACAACTGCCCTGTATATGAGAAACCATTCTACAAGCGGATTAACGTGTCCCAAGATCAAGTTTGTGAGTAAAATGTTGCTCTGTACCAGTTAATGCACTGTAATATGCAAGGCAGCAACAATCTTCGCACTGCTGAGCTCTGTTAAAACAGCCTAAGCACTACATGGGCATCACTGTCCGACTCCGAGAACAGGTCTGCACAAAGGCAAAGACCACTCTTTACATTTTAAGTCTACCACGTGACGAAGGGGCACAAGTATACTAAAAGTGCAGTACTTATAACTCTGCAAACCTACTTTCTTTTTCTTTCTTTGTTCCACTGGTTAGCTTTGTTTTGCTTGACTGATGAGGCTGAGAACTATTATCTTCATCTGAGCTGGCACTGTGCACCAGTGTATCACCTTCCTTTAAACAGAATAAGAAATAGTGAAAAGGCTGTGATGTATTGTTGCTGTATGCAACTCTGGGTCAACAAAGGATAGCAAATGGGTTTTAGGACTCCAGCGTTTAAGTTTCAAACCCACCGTAACACTGAGTTCCAAAGCTCCAAACATTTACTGCAATGCAACACATACCTTAATTTCAACTTATCCTTCAGAATAACCTGGAAGGAGCTTGCCACTCAATATAACATTTTTAAGTAAGTGCTTAAGTCCCAACAGTTTCACCAGACTTCAAGTTTTTTTGTGTAAGTTGCTGAATCAAAGCCCAAATACACTTTTTTACAGGGTTTTAGTAAAATTAACAGAAAAGTAATCAGTTATAGAAGCACCAGAATGGACAAAACTGCCAAATTTATCATGAAAGTATGTGCAATGAAAACTGTAGGGTAAGTTTACACCAGTTTCCTTCCTTTGCAAATACGTACAGACAACACTTTACAACTAGGGCAGATAAGATTCTCCTGACTGTGCCACTGCATGAGGTAACTGCATCCAACTCCCAAGATGTTCTTCTCTCTCTACTATGTCATTGTTGGGGAGACATCACAGAAATATTCTCTCTCTGACCCCCTAATGCTGCAATTAATAGAAGGAGGTGGAGGGGGAAGAATTCTTTACTGAGACTCATGACTGCAGTGTCAGTGAAGGGTGAGGGTGCAGAAAAGAAGGCCGTGAGGGTAATTAGTGCTGTTCTCAGCAACAAGTTGAGCCTGGACCAGGCTCTGAGCAACTTCATCTAGCTGTAGATGTTCCTGCTCATTGCAGGGGAGTTGGACCAGCTCACCTTTAAAGGTCCCTTCCAACTCTAAGGATTCTACAATTCTATGATAAGCTGAATGGCTGATAATGGAGAAGATACAGGGTACAGCTTCCAGCTTACCTCACAGTGTGATGTGATCTCAGGAAGAAAGTAGTTCATTAGAATTTAAATGTGTCAGATGAAAAGGTCAAAATTAACGTACATATGTAGCACAGTGAAAAATCAATCTTTTAAAACCACTTATTATTACCATTTTTAGCTGGTGATTATGACAAACAGCTATTCTAGCTCCAGGCCTTCTCACAGCTGCAGTACTCAAATTCCTTGGATGATCTCTGCGCAGAAAGTTCAAAGGGAAATTGCAAAAGACAAGAAGACACATAAATGACTCTCACAACACACATTTCTCTAACAGTCTCTAGCTCGTGAAGACCAGATCATACCAGAGCCTGCAGTCTTACTTCCACCCCAAATTGCCTTTAAGAATAGAAGAACTAGGTTAAGTTCTCAACAGTGTTTGTAAAAAACACTTAACTGCATTTTTTTTTGAGAGATGGGCAGTTGCTTTTACGTTCTTCTTCAGTACTCCCAAGAACCAAATTCTCTGTTGCTTAACTATTGTTATTAGATCATCTCAAAATATAGCATCTACAGAGAGCTGCCTTTCTACTACTGTCATTTTCAACAGTTTTGACACCGTAGTTTCAAACAAGAAAGCAAAACAGATGTTGTGGGAAGAAAGGATAGAGGGAGAGGCAGTCAATATATGGCAGATACAGAAAATACTCTCACACAGAAGAACCTCACTCTTTCGTATCAGGAGAACATGGGAAGCAGTATTTGACACATACTTAAGATGCCAGAAATCATATTTATTTTTATGTTTAGAGTGCAGTAGAAAATATCAGCATCAACCTAATCCAAGTATCTGTACAACATCTAGCAACAAATAATAGCTCTTTCTCAATAAAACTTTAAACCTGAAACATTCATATGCATTTTCTCACCACAAAAAAACACGATGATACTTCGTTGGGCTACTGATAATGGCAAAAAAAAAGCTATTCTTTAAGGCTTTCTTAAGATTTAATCCCTTTTGTAAATTCAGAAGCAGCAGTAGCCGTAAGTTGTAACATTATGATGATTACACTGCTTGTCCTTTTAAAGGCAGACCTACTTGGGTGAATGACATGTAAGCCTCAGCCCACTGATGCCCCCTCAAAGGTTTTTCAGATCAGCTGGATTATATTTTAGGAGTCAGAATAACAAATTCTTTTTGTCTGTCCTGTTTTTAGATGTCTCCCATGTGAAGCATTTTGATTCTCAGAAAAGGAAATTAATGAGATTTAAGTTAGCAGTGCAGTAATAGCAAATTTTAAATTATTCTTCCCTACAATTTATAGCAGAAGCACTTGGGAGAAGTAACATCTAACAGACTGCTGATAATTATTTAATTTACAGAATCATTAATTCATTAGGTTTCCAAGATACGGAAATGTAAGTGAGAATATACCGACAGGTATCTTAAAAAGTTTTTATTTGTGATGTGATGGTGCTTCTCAGAGATCTATAGTTACCTTCTCCCACAAAATGAGTAGATATTTGTAATTATTTATGGGTATTACAGAGTAACTGTTTACAAAGTTGTGTGGCAAAGCAAGGAAGAAAGTTTAAGAAAACAAGCTCCTCACTTCCTTCTGGGAAGACTACAGCATGCTACTGACAAAGCCACATGCACTACTTTGCTGTAGTTTTATTTTAGGAACCCTGATAGGCTATGAGACCATAAAATGAAAACAAGATTACAACTTGTGTTAATTTATTGCAAAAGTGAGGTGTTGTCAGACTCCTAACAGGCAAGGTTAAAACTCCTAGCAGGAAAGGTTAAGTTAAAAAGAACAAAAGGTTTAGAGATCAGAAGCGAACAACAGGACAGTTAGTGGCTAAATTATTACTAAATCCTCCAGTGTCATCAAGTATTTTTCAATCACTTCTCTCTTTTCACATTAGCGTAATGATTCATGCCTCGAAGAGATCAAGTACACCCAGGAGACAAACAGGACTTCTAGAAAATGCCAAGTGATACACATCATGAGGAAAATTACTGTATAGGAATAGCTCTGTTCCACTAGAGCAAACAATCAGGAATTAAAAAGTTAAGAAAGAAAACGAAACACTTCTTGGCTAACGACATTCATTTCTACTGTATGCTTTATAGAAGAGTTTGGCTAGAACATCAGAATATTAAGTTTTGTTTAAGTTTGGTAAACTCACATAATTGATTTGTTTTCATTATCCACTGCTTCGGAAGAAGACTCCTGCTTCTCAAGAACGTGATCTTTGCCAGTCTGAACTAGTTCAATCTCAAAGTCTGAACAACTAGTGTCAAGTTTTCTTTTTTTGGAAGAAGAGCCATGCCCTCTGTCATTCACAGCACTCTCCTCTTCTGGGCCTTCATCGGTACCTCCCAACACTTGAACTTTAGCTCTGCTCATTAATCTGCCTGGAAGAACAAAAAAAATTGTTTTTAAATAGTTTCTTTACTAAGATGGGTCACACTCACTATCCCAGCTCAAACTTCTATTAAAAGTAAAAGAATTATTTAGAAAAGCGTAAGATGAGTGCATTTATACTGAAGGAAAACTAGCCCTGGCACAGGATGCAGAGATGTGTGAGGGAAAAAAATAGTGTGAGACAGGCTTTGCTCCAGAATGTTTTGACTTTGTCTGGCACCATCACATTGCAGAATTCTTCAAGGTTCTGTCTGTTTGATCACATGCAAGATCACTTATTTTCCAACATCACATTTCCTTGTTTGGTTCTCAAAGAAATTCCAGGGCATAGGCCACAGGAGAGGTAGAATTATGCTATAAATCTTCCACAGGTTGTCTTCTGTTACCTGAATAAGTACAAACAAACGTCCCCTTGTCGATATCATCTAGGCAGCGGACGCCCCAACCCTTCTTCTCAGTGTTGAACACTTGTAACCGAACTTGAATGCCATGCTGTACAACTCTGTTCTGACACATCATCTTGTCACATCTGCACGACACATTACACTCATAAATTCTGCCAAGAGGAAACAAAACAAAACACAGTATAAAAGAAAGTAAAGTAGCCATTATTAAATTCCCTCCTGAGCATGAATAAGGCAGATGGCTGAAAAGATAAAGACCCTGGCTAAAAGTGATTGTGCAGCAGTGCTCTGAAGCTCATGACATTCTTTATTACTTACTTATCAATTTTAAGAGTCTGTCAGCCAGATTTTTGTATGAGAAGACAACAAAAATAAATCCTACCTTTTTATTTTACAGGAGAAAGTCACAGAGATGCAGAAATCTTAATGAAGCACCTCATTCTATGCTGGAGCAGATTTTAGCAAAGACAACCTGTTTGTCAAGACCTCAGTGCAGCTGTCAGGAGTTTAGGATTTAACCAAATGCCACTAAGAGAATTCATAACTGCGCTTTCTTACATTTGTTTCTGGGTTCACTTGCAGCTCTGACCCTGTACACCAAACATAAGTCAACACTGCACAGCAACAAGAACTTGAGAAGGGCTCCTTACGCCTGCAGGCTACTGCAGAAAGCCACCTTGCAGAACTCCTCTCCTAAACTCCTGAAGTTATTGGCACCTTCCTACGGGCCACATATTATTCTGTTGGACCTGCTAGCTTTATGGTACTGGGGGTCAGATGACTATTTCAGAGCTCCTGCCTAGGCTGTAAGAGGAACAACAGGCATTTGAAGCACTGGGATGGCTTCACAGACTCTTGGGAGAAGACTTATTTTCTATTGGGAGTAATAGTTTGTTTCTTTCATCACCTGTGCGCACACAGGGCATCCTCCCCAGCTACCTGGCCTGCCAAAGTGACTGCAACGCACTACAGTGGGGGCTGCTATCAACAGTAGAAATTGGAAGAACAGTACCACCTCAATCCTCAAGTTCCCTGCATGGCCCCATCCCAAATCTGGCAACAGCAACTGGCTTATTATTTCTTTAGGAATCCGATCCTACAGAGCAAGTGGCTGGACAAGATACTGGGCAAAACCATGAGGTGGTTATTTATCTCCACTTCTTTGGCTGATACAAGCTGTGATGGTCTTGCGATACATCTTGCAACGGATCTTCCCTTGTGGGAAGTTTCCTTCCTATGGCATGCCTGAATGAACCAGCACAAGGGCCAGGTAAGTCCTGAACTTCTACACCAGACAATAATATGTCACTTTTCTTGGGCCTTGAACTAATTTGTGAAAACAGTAGTATCTGCAGTACAAAAGTGTTTTTTCCCGTTACTCAAGTCACATTAATTATTTCTGCCAAAATCATCCTGATCCGTCAGTAAAACTGTGACAAAAATTTAAGGTTTCAGGAAATCAGAGACACTGCAGGTGTAAAACAAGAGTACATAAAATATTCTTTCTTACCCACTGGGAACAGGCCCTTCCAGTCTTTTATAACTGTATCCACGAGATGTTTTAGTATTTGGAGACAGAGAAGCTTTACAACAGCCTCTTGCAGTTAGCTGTAGGCATGCACATTTTGACCTAGAAGATAAAAGTGAAACATCACATGAAAATCAGAATGTATTTGGAACACAGAATCATAGAATAATTTGAGTTGGAAGGGACCTTTAAAGGTCATCTGGTCCAACTCCCCTGAAATGAACAGGGACACCTACAGCTAGATCAGGGTGCTCAGAGATGAGTCCAGCCTGCTCTAGAATGTCTGCAGGGACTTGGCATCCACCACCTCTCTGGGCAACCTGTTCCAATGCTTCACTAGAGCAGCGTAAATCAAACTTACATCTAGATCATTTAAAATGTACTTGACTATATACAAATGCAGATGTATTATTTTATATTTCCAGCATCTTTACTCCACAGGGTCATTTCAGGTACTCTGCCCTCCTCTTTGTCTCTTGTCTGGTTATCTGTGTTAACAAAAATCACGTTCCCCCCTGTTCTCCATTATTCTGCCAACCTCTGTAAAAGGCACGTGCATAAAGCTTAAGCGTGACAAAAATCAATTACCAACAGGACATTGTCAAAGGATTGTAGGAAGGAATGAAAACTACCTGTTCTGGCACAGCATCCCAGTCTGTTAGCCACTACTTCATCACCTTCCTCTCACTCTAGCCGCCAGGAATTGAGTAATTCCACACCGCCAACTGAAGAACTCCAGCATTAATGCTGATCCTCACCATCTTAAGTCACGACAACTCCAAAGACTCACAGCATTTGTGCAAAAGCAATTGGCCAAATCCTGGCCCCCAAAACTATACACTGAAAGCATCTCAGCTCTTGGGGAAGTTAGCACATAGAAGGAGCACATAAAAGGACCTAGCTGTGTGCTAGCTGTTCCCTACTGCTCAGCTGAAACTAAACAATGTGAATTACTGAATCTTCATTATTCTGTTTCAATTTTATGCTGGGTCATGGGCAATAATACTGCACACTAGCACGTGCTCTAGCTATCAATTATATGAAATAGACTCAAAACCAAGGTTAACACCTGCAGGCAAAGATCAGGTGAAAGATAAATACCCTTCAGGAGAGCAGGCACAATTATCGCTAAACTCACATATGTTAACTGTGGCAGGTTCTTGCAGAGTAATATATAGTGGTGTTCCTCAGGGGCAAGCATTGGTGCCAACCCTGTTTAATATCTTTATTTACTATCAGGATGAGGGGATTAAGCACACCCTCAGTAAGTTTGCAGATGACACCAAGTTGGGAGGAAGTGTTGATCTGCCTGAGGGTAGGAAGGCCCTACAGAGGGATCTGAACAGGCTGGATTGAAGAGCTGAGGCCAATTGTATGAGCTTCAACAAGACTAAGTGCCAGGTGCTGCACTTTGGTCACAACAAACCCATGGAACACTCCAAGCTAGTGGCAGAGTGGCTGGGAGACTGTACCGAGGAACAGTCTAGCACAGCACTCTCCCTTTCCCACTCCCTTCCCAAAGCAAAGAGATTTGCTTTCCTGCTCCACTTGAAGGAGAAGCACAGCATATTTGTGATTAAAGGTAAAGGAACATCATAATCAACCTCTTGATTGCTTCCTTCCCTATAACAGAGGCTGGGCAGGTAGGAGCACCCAAGTTCTGGAGAAGACAAAGACACAGTGGTTTCAGTCAACATAGACCATGGCACAAGAGAACTACTGCAGATATCCCAGCAGAGTTGTTCCTTCATCATTTGGCCCTTTTTGGTACTGTGCACCTTCCCACTACCAAAGTCACCCTAATATTGACACATTACGCATCGTGTGTCTGGGGTTAGATTCTTCTACTTACCTATCAATGCAGCCATCTGTGCAGTCACATGAATCAAGAAACATGCTGGATAAATTGTTGAGATAATACCCGCGAGGCCACGATGCCCTTCGATATTTAAAATAAGGTAACCTTGCACGGTCAACATCATTACAGAAGGAAATAGGCACAGACTCAGCTCCATTGCTGATATCAAACTCAAACACAAGGGGTTCAGGATTTACAGTGTTCCTGCCCAGCAGGACATACGTGTTGAAAGAGAAGTGGTCAATAAATAAAAAATTGCATTCTGTTTCAAACAAATAATTTTGCACATCTTGAAAACTTCTCAGACTTCTGCCACAAGGAGCTTTGTAATTCACATCCAGTGACTTTGAAAGGCAGTCTGCTTTTGCATGGCGTCTTTGAAAGTGAAACAGTATTGGTATCTTAAGAGGATTTTCACCCTTGTAGGAGCTGACTGCTCTGCTGGAGAGACATGCACTAGAGCACTTGTGGTTCCGATACTGGGGGTTTAAAGGTAAACGTCGAATTTCACTTGATGCTTCTTCACCCTCTGAATCCGATTTTTCCACCTTCTCCTTTTTGCTACTTGGAATGAGGGGAAAAAAAAAAATGGAGAGAAAGACAAGAGCAGCATGATGACCAGTAAACTAGTCTTCTGGTGGTTCAGCATTATTTGTGTAGGAAAGATTGAACGTGGCCAAGGGTTTCACCAAATGACTGTTTGCATCATGTAACATCTCCTGACACCATATGAAGACACATCAAGTGCCATTCCAAATGAGTTACAGTAGCAACAGAGGAATCATACCTTTACCTCTATCTTCCACATCTGTTCCCAAGGCTAACTACAAAAACTAAGTCATGTGCCTAACAATCTGCACAGTCTCTGAAAGCCACGAGAACTGAACTGAAAACTTTCAAGTCCCAGCACTGGTATTCCTGGTAACAATCATGGATCTTCATTCAAAACAAAATAAATATTCCATTCTGTAAGGCTTTCACATGATATATTAGATAAGTCTACTCAACACCTCAGGTTTTCCATGTAGGACAACTTAAAAATATTCTTACTTTGCAAACTGTCAGGGTCCAAAGTTGATTTTAAAACAATGAATGGATAAATACTACAGAAAGATGAAAAACTCTCTCAAATTCAATAAAGATATGCACAATAATGAGCTTTGCTAAACTGGAAGTATTAAATAAAAAGCACTGACCTGTTAGAACCTTCTACAGAATTTCCAGTGTTGTCATCTGCAACAAGATGCTGCACTTCAGGTTTGGTTTCCTGCATACCCTCTCCATCGAACACATCACTTCCTGAAAAAGTGGGAATACAAGCAAAAACTGCAATAATCCACATTTCAATTTGTAATTGAACTAACTTTAGTAACTAAAGAGGTAACTGCCAAATACATTAAAGACAATGCAGTCCTATGAACTACAGCTAACAAAGCATGCTAACAAGCAACCTACTGAAAAGAATCTACTTTCTTGAACTTCAGTATACTGAAGTCATGTGTTTGCATAAAGGTGCGTATGTGAGAAGCTCATGCATACTCCTCTCTCTCCTGCTCTCTCCTCTAGTTCTTCCCTGCTTCTTACCTTTCCCCAAAGGAGGAAAAATAAGGTGTGCATTGACAAATCTGAGACAGAAACACATTGTAAAAACTTACGCTCTTTCGCCAGCCACCACGTGACTTGACCATTAAAATTTTTCATGTCGCTTTCAAAGTACAAGTTTCAAAGAGATAACACACACATGAAACACAAACAGATTTTTCTCATTATTTGAGGCAAAATGATGCCAGGGTACTGCAGAAAGTGGAATCCCGCACAAGCCAGCTCTGCTTGTACTCAGCTTGGGTCTCTCAGCATTTACTGCTGCAAGCTCCATCTTCACTTGCTCCAAGCCACACACACATACACACAACCACAGAAGTACAAACCCAGGTGAACAGCCACAGTTCAGTATCTAATGAAACCATCACTTTTCTTCCTGGCAATGCTACCATGCTTCTGAGATCTTATTGATTTCAACAAAAGAAAACAAACTTCTGGTAAGATAAATTAAAACCACATAGCAAATAAATACAGTCAAGATGCACATACCATTTGTCAAAGTTAAAAGATCACCTAGATCAGCTTCCTTCACCAGTGCCCAAGCCTGCCAGCATTCTATGTAAAACAAAACAAAACAGAAGTGCAATTTAAGTTACAATTAACAGAGAGAATGACACTAGGGACTGCTAAAAGTGAAAATAAAGCTGTCTCCAGATGCACTTGTTTCCTCACTATGCTAATCTAGAGCATTGCAACACTGATACTATTAGAAACTTGTTGGCTGTAGTCCTTAACAGAGACGTGGGAGTACCAACACAGTCACAGCTCACAACAGTTAACTGTGAACCAGCACTGAACAACCTCTGGCTTTTGGAAAGCTGCTGGAAGGCTTTTAAACACACAAAGTTCAGTAGCCTCTGGAGGCAGTAGTTTATATAAACACAAATCATTGTACATTCCTCTCTTTTACTTTGTCACCAGACTAACCACGTTCTGGCTATGATGGATCTTGTCAGGACAAATTAATGTTACTCCTAAATGGCTGGACATGGCCTTCAGATAGTAAGAACACAGAAAAGTGATCAGTTCTATCTCAACCTGTTGCCCCATGCAACAAATATCACAA
This sequence comes from Penelope pileata, assembly GCA_013396635.1. Lineage (NCBI taxonomy): Eukaryota > Metazoa > Chordata > Aves > Galliformes > Cracidae > Penelope > Penelope pileata. The sequence continues at coordinate 1,068,475 of WBMW01003703.1, read as the reverse complement.
GCTGGCAGATAACTGTCAGTAAAATTCACATAAATATTTTACTTCGGAACAGAATAAAGCGTAGGAAAATACAAATTTAAGTATGGCATAGGTTCATTGCATTATCTGGGGATTCAAGTTCAGCTTCTAGCTCTGCAATGCTGTAACGTGGGAGTTCACAGAAAAAATGCAGTCCCATTTCACAGCAAGCACTATAATGCAGTTTGTGGTTATATCAGTTGAAAAGCAACTTACACTACCATACATTTTCTTGCACAGAAGAAGCAGTAAGATGTATATTTAACATGGATGATTTAGTAATAATAATAAAAAATAATTTTTCTAAATTAAATAAATCAGTAAAAAACTCTAGACGTGTACTGCTGTAGCCCTATCAGACTTCTGATTTAGATGTAGATAAAGAAAACTTATTTCCACAAAAACAAGTAACATTCTTATAATGTATTGCTGTTAAATTTTTCTGTTAATGTTTTAAGTTACAATGGTTACAAGATTAGAATATGGTTACAATACTTACAAGAGTATCTTCTCACTACAAAACCATTCAATCCGCTCAATCAGTCTTAAATGCTAAAACTTCTGAAGATAAACAAAACAAAGGCACTGTAGATATTTCATTACTTCTCAAGAATAAACATTCCAGTTCTGTGCGCGTAAAAAATGCATGCAGGCTGAAAAAGTGTATGGGTAAAACAAGAACATGGCAAAAGGCACCTGAAATGATCAATCTTTTTTAAGAAACAGATGTATTTTAGAAAGTGCTTAAAAATACCAACTACTAAGTAACTTACAGTCAGTTTTCTGAATTGTGGCAGATATCACACAGCCCTGCACAAAGCAGACCGCAGCTCAACTGCAGTCCTACTGAACCATTACAAGGGTTTCAAACCTTGGTTTGTGGCAGTTCCATTCTTGATCTTTTCCTTTAGCAACAGCAGCACTTCTTGCATCTGCTCAAAGATGATGTCTATTCTTCTGCTTTCCATTTGTGTCCAAAATGCCTTTAAATCACCTGAAATACAAACGTCCATTTACAAGTCTGCACAGCTTTCAGGAAGTGTAAAAACACAAGTAGCTCTTAGTGGACCCTTCGACGGCTCCCACTCATTTTAGTGAGAGGTGGGGGCCTAGTGCTTCTGAAAGATCAGGCAGGACACCTCTCTTTCTTATTGTAGGCTTAAACTTCCAGAAGTCTCTTTTCTAACCCTAATCATGAAAGTGAAACAGAAATCTAGTGATGAACGGGAGCGACTTCTGATGGCCCATGAGGCTCCTTCAAATAATTTTTTGAGCACATCAACAAAGGGTGCTCTGGAAGCCTTTCTCCAAATATTAGATTAGTTCCACTGTAAATTAAAAACCACTGAAACTGAGAAATGACAAAGAGAACATTTCCAACTGAACAAATTGAACATATTACTGAAGAAAAAACATTTGGAGATTATTCATAGCCATAACTCTCCTTAGCTGACTGTCCTGCCCCATCAGTATTTTTGGTAAGCTTTCTAGGGATAAAATATTGAACGTATTTTCAGATAAAAAGTTTGATATATTTTGCTTACCAAGTGAATTAATTGCAATAATTAATATGCCCTTTATATCATACCTCCTTAGAAATATTTAAAAGAGAATTTTGTTCAAAGATTTGAAAAAAAACTTTTTAAACAACTGATCAGAACCCATTTCATCACATCTCCTCCAAGAACATGTTTCTGAGGTACTAAGCTCATTCATGAAAGCAGTTGTTAAAATATTAGCAGTTAACCTTTGGCAAGGACTCTGAAAATACAGTTCAGTGTTACCAGACCACACTGGAAAAGGGAACATGCTCTCCGTTGTGGTTAACAGTTCCCTTCCTCAATTATCAAGCACAAAAGAATAAGTAAATCTCTTTTCCCATTCCATTTCAAGAGGTAGAGTCCACTATCACCATACTAGGTTTACAGTCTATTTTCAGACAGCAAGTTTTGGCTGGCAAATGTGCCCCAGTGACACCTCCCCAGCAGCCATGAGATGAGGCACTATTGTAATGCTTGCAAAAAAGTTTTTTTTTTTTTCCCCTTAGCAGAGAATGACTTATTGCTCAGTACAACAGAAGTAATGCCATGTCAGTACAGAGCCTATGGTTACTCCCATAAGAGTCACAACAGCAGTCAAGAAAGTAACAATCTTCTGTCACCACACCACCAGCTGCTTATGTCATCAGCAGTTAAAAGCTTAATATTAAATATAAACAGGCAATGTTGAAAGTATTTCATCTTGTAAAACAACTGATCTGGCACTAACTATTTAACGCTACTTAACAAACTTTTGTATTCACATGAACAGTAAAAAAAACAACAAAAAAATGCTTCCTGGAATACCATACTGAAGTTCCAAGAGACAATGTGTGCTCTGGGCCATTCCCACCCTCTTGCTGTGCCCTAACAGTACTACAGATTTAGAATACTGAGAAACAAGAGTATGCAATATCCCTGTTTAAAAATACACATCAGAAATGCTAGTAAGAAGTTCTGTATTAGCAGATTAAAGCTGTTGCCATTATTTGTCACTTGTTTTCAGACACCTCCATACACTTACAATATAGGGGTAGACCTACCCTAGTAGTCCTCTCCTAGTGGAGGGACCACTTCAGAGGATGGGAGACATAACAGCCTTTCATTTCTGCGTCAGTTCTGATCTTGCACAGGCCAAAAGCAAACAGATTACATTATTTCTACACATCATGCTCAAGCTTCTCAACTTAAAATGCTTCCCCAATTCTCATGCTGGAGTGCCCTGAAACTCCAGCAGCAAAAACTTGGTTTTGCACAGAGACATTGCATATGAAGTTCATACTATAATTTTCATTACAAAGAAGACAGGTGTCCACATCATTCATCTCCAGTCCAGTTTTAATGCTGCTCTTGTCAATCCCAGCCAGGAGGACAGGGAGTGAGAAGAGACAGGATGTGTCGGCTTGCTCAGCCTTCAAAGCACTCTAACAATTGATGACTCAGGGTGGGGAATGGCCTCTCGTGGCAGTACTTCTAAAGCTGGCCAAGGCTGCTGCTTCTGGAGGGATCCTCCCTCTATCCTTGTGGCCATACACCTTTTCCTTTCAGCACTGCGCAGGAAAATGATGTTATAACAAGAAAAAAGCAGACAAATCCAGAGCTACCAGGAAACTGCTTGAGTGCTTCCTATGAAAAGCCTGTAGTGCTGACACATCTTTATAAACCACAAAAGGTAGGACTTTTGTTGTCCAGTTACACTGCCTCCCCCTTTCCCTCCATAAGCCTGAACTGTTCTACCTTCAGGTGGCTCCTTCCTGGAACTGGCACGGTTCTCCTCTTCAGGGCAGTCACACAGCGCTGCAAGAGGTGCAGAACGGACAGGTAAGAGCTCAGATGAGAAACTAAAACGTTAGTAGCCACTTTTTCCAAAGCTGAATTGTTCTCTACAGAGAGCATCAGCAAGAGCACTGCATGAGAAGCATTGTGGTGAAATGGCCACCCTGCTTCCACAGCTACACAGAAACACAAGCTCTAGCTGAACAACACTCGAGTGAAGGAAGCTGGGAGGGCTTTTTGTTGTTGTTTTTTTGTCATGTGTAGCTTGCCATCCCTAAGACATGAAGCTGCTGTGAGGTGACCTCCTCTCCAACCTGTTCACAAAATTACAGGGGCTGAGAGGGACCTCTGGAGGTCTCCTCATCCAACCCCCCCCCGTGAAGCCCCCTGGTTCAGATGAGCCTACACAACTGCTGCTCTCTGCTAGCTCACATTTCTCCCTTTTTAACTAACGCTGTCTGTGCAGCTGTACTGCAGCTAAGCTAACGGACTCGGGAGCGTTAAGGCTTTGTTTTTTAGGTAAGACATTCACGGGATCTCTGTCACGGCAGATGCTGGATAAAGCACTGTGGAAAGCACTCTCCAGCCGCCTGCAAGCTATCAGCTTTCTGACCATCTCCCTGCTGACACAGCACAAAGCACGCCCTGCTCCTAGGGAATTCCTCAGTCCGTGCCATCTGCCAGCCCCTGCACTCCAGCACAGTAACTCCACGTGGCTGACTGGAAACCACCAGACTAAGAGAAGCTCCTGAGGAGATCCCACGAGTCCCGCAGCGGAGGTGACGCCATCTGCCCGCTGACTGCTGCAAACACGCATCTACACCGCCAAGCCTTACTTCTCTTCCCCTCCATCTCGCGGGCTCCTCACGCCGGGGAGCTGCGTGTGGGTGCTGCCGTCCTGCGCCAGCGCGGCGGGGGCAGCCAGGCCGGGCCAGGAGCCGACATGGGGCGAAGCCCGCTCCCCCTCCTCCCGGCTGCTTCCAGCAAACGCCGCCCCGCTCGCCGCCACCCGGGCCGGGCCGGGCCGGGCTGCGCTACCCCCGCACCGCCCGCAGGGAGGCGCCAATCGCCAGCTGCCGACCAGCCGCCCCGGGCGCATGCGCCGAGCTCGCTCCGTTATCATGCGGCCGTCGCGCCTTCTCCTTGCTACGCATGCGCAAGGTGGGGCCAGGCCGCCCGAGCGAATGGCTGCGCGGAGGAGGCGGGCCACTCACGGCAAGTCGTGCGGGTATGTGTGCCGCTATTGGCTGCGGCAGGGGTCGCCGTGCGTGCGGCGTCGGCCAATGGGGTTGCGCGGGGAGGGGAGCAGGGGGCCGGGTGGCTGCGGGGAGGCCGCGGGGGAGGGGGGCAGAGCCGGGAGGCGGGAGGTGCGACGCCATGTTGGGTGGGCGGGGCGAGCGCGGAGGCGGAGCCTTCCCGGAGTGGGGGTCGCCATCTTGGTGCGGTCCAGCCATCTTGGCCCAGAGCAAGGGGTCAGGGCCCTGCTTTGAGGCGGTGGGGGGATGTGGCGTCTCTCTCAGCTTGTGCTGTGGGTGGGCTTTGAGAGGGGTTCGCATGGCTGGGCACATGGAGGTGGGGAGTGGGGAAAAGTCAGGATAATAAATTAAAAGATTCACTAAATGGCTGAGCTCCTTAACTGCTGCTGTCCCCTGCTGTATCCCCTGAAGCACCACATGGCTGCTGTCAGTTTGGTTCAAGGCACACAAGTGCTGGTGTTCACGCTGCCCTTAAAGTTCTCAGCAGAGTTAGTTTATTAGGGTTGTGGCAATACAGAATGATTTTCTGGAGAGGCTAAAATTAGCCTACTTTAAAAAAAAAGAGATGTGAGGGGTTCTCTGCTGCAGATATGAAAGGTAACATGGTGTGGTTTTAGCTCACTGCTTTGTTAGTTTTTGTTCACGACTTGAAACTATAGAGATGAACTTAACATGCACAAGCCACTGTCAAAGTGTTTTCAATGTCATGGATGTTATTAAAAGTATTTTTGTAATTGAGGTGAAGAACAGAAAATTAAAATTGCGATGCAGACTGTCAGTGCGGAACGCTGTGTTTGTGTGACTTGGTGCTGCAGCTGGGCTCAGGATCCTCCAGAAGGTGTTGACATCCAGCATCTGCTTTGCGCTTTTGCAAAGTCTTTTAAATGTTTATGTAAGCATATGTGTGTGTCTGCACTGGTGCTTGAAGTTCCCTGATTAGCCCATGTGTAACCTGCAGAGAGAAATGGGACAGCTAACAATAACGTTGTTGGGAACAGGGTGGCTCAGCATTGCTAGGGCGCTGACAAATCTCCAAGTGAAAACAGTATTTTTTACATTTTAGAGAGATTTCTCCTGTAACAGTTTAAGTACAAGCCTTCCTTTCTTCTGGAATATACTGCCTTATGAGTTGATGGTTGCAGATAAAGTAATTTTATTTTACCGGATTACTTTTACACGTGCATGTGCAAGGCCTTTGACGTGGTTCCCCACCCCACCACATCCTTATCTCTAAATTGGAGAGAGATGAAGGGTGGACTATTCAATGGATAAGGAATTGGCTGGAAGTTAACAGTATGATTTATTGAGTTGCTGAATTATGCTTTTGTATCATATGTTTCTAGTCATATTTCGAGAATTAAGATGAACAATTGCATAGACAGGAAGACCATAAATTGTTCCTTTGACCCAAAAGTTGGCCCAAAAGGAGCTGTCTCTTCCAGTTCTCTAGGGATGGTTTTATCATCTTGAATGCTGTGGGATCTGGGTATGTCTTCATTTGGCCAGATAGGCTTGGGTAAGGTAGAGAAACAACAGCCAGGTTTCAGAAAATAGCGAAGCAGTCAAAGCCATGGACATTGAGAAAATGTTTCGTAATTCTCACTTCCATTTCTGTTCTTTTCTGACTGAATTGGCTCTTTGTTTTATTGATGTTTCTCTTCTTAAAGTGTCTTAATATCAATTGGATACTTCCACCTGCTCCTTCTCTTTCACATCCTCCTGTTATCCTCTTTTTGATTTAACTTGCTTCCCTGTAGATAAATGTAGGTAGTCACTTCATTTTTTTCAAAGTGCAACTTCAACGTAATGAAAGAGAACATTATGTGAATTAGTTCAAGTCTGGTTTATATGTAGTTCCTTGTTTTTCATCCATCTAATATATCTTGATGAAGATGACAGATCAGGGAGCAGATCATAGTTTTATTCGTTGCTTCTTTACAAAAGATGTTCAGCGGGGCTTCCTTCAGCTTACCCTAGATGTCTGACTGTTGTACATCATTATTTATGAAGATGCATACTAGTATTCCCTGTAGGTATATTGCTTCCTAATTGGATTTACTGCACACTATTTACAGGCTCAGGGCTGTGTTTTGTAATTCCATTCCTACTGTAGATATGTTAGATTTTAGGTATTATTCCATTATTTTGACATAAATTTTTCTAGCTGTTTAATCAAAAGGCATATCAGGTTCGTGGGGAAACCACAGAGTCTGTAAAATGACTTTGTTCCACTGGTGTTCTATGGACGTTCACATTCCTGGCAATTAAAAGTCAGAAAAACTATCTGTTTAGAAATTCCAGTTCTCAAAATTATGGACTGTTAATTGTCCTATGGGAATCTTAAAACACACACAGAGTCTGGCTATGAAAAGGAAAGGAAAAACTTGTGTCACTGTTTGAACAATAGACTTCTTTCATGTGGAGGACCTAGATGTCTGTTAATTACCAACTAGTTTGAGGATTTTGGAGTCTAGCCCAATATGCTGAAACTCTTCACCATCCGCTAGCTGGCATATCTTCCCAGGTCTGCGTTTGGAGACTGGTAATGTAGTGGATTTCACCTTTATGGATTGTTTATGTAGTATAATAGTTTTCATTTTGATCTGTATTTCTGTCTTAGAGTCTTAGTATTAGCTGCCAACATAGATTCCAGATAGTTGTGTGAACATAGTAATAAGGGACTGATTAAAGTGTTAGATAATGTTGGGTGAAGTCATGAGCGTGTTTTGCCTTTGCTGTGCCACAGCCTGCTTACAATTCATTGATTGAGACATGAGGTCTAAAACTGTGTTCTCTGATTTTGGGTGACTGGGATGAATTAACAGTCCTGAAAGCCTGTGGTTACAATTGTCCTTAAAGGGTCTTGAGATCTCTGGAAACCAATCTGTAAATGTATAAGAAAGGAACTAAAAATACATGGATACCCAAAAACCTTTTTGTTTATTTACTTGGCTATAACTATATATTTATCCAAAATAAATTTTTCACTGGTATTTTCTGAAGTAAAGCTAGTGTTTGTAAAATATTCTAACCCTTTTGATCAGCTTTGTTCGTGGGCTTGCATGCAGATTAAAGTATGTGTACAAAATATTTTAATTAACTGAAGATGTAGCAGACAAAAATTTCTAGGCAATCTTCCAGATACAGTGAAATTATAGTGTTCCCACTTTAAGAGAGGTATCATATGGTGCACCACAACTTCTTTTTGTTTTGCCTTGTATTTTTTAAATGAAAGCATAGAGTAAGTTGTAAGCTTTCATCCTGATGCCAGGTGATTGATAGGTGAGTTCTGATCTTGTTAACAGCTGTACAAACACGAAGTAGTGAGTGCTTGACTTAGAACTGTACCTGACATAACAAAGCCCATCAAAACGAGACATCTGGCAAAACTGAAGTAATTATTGTGTATAGATGGAATAACCAATTTCAAATAAAACTGAAACTTACACATTTTCAAATACACTAAAAGAAATTTGACTACAACCATAGAAAACAATGAAAAAGCATTGTGAGGAAGGATCAGTAAGCCACAATCTCCTGTATAATTAAATTTGGCATTGTCAAAGAGTGAAACAATTCTGTTCTTCATGTTTCACCCAGCCCTCCCCTGTTAATTTGTGTGACTGCTCTGTGGATGAAACAGCCTCAGACAACTGGTTGGGGTTTACAAGTTACTTATTTGTCTCAGCTAATTCAATCTGAATAAATTTCCCCATCTGATACACTGTGCAGCCACCTGACATTTCTGCTTCTCTCAGGGAATTAGGGGTGGCCAAGGGGCAAAAATTAGCATCTGGAGATAGATGGATTGCTTCCTAATTTTAATGTTAGTGTCACTTATCCCAGCTTAAAGTGTTTGTGCAACTGCTTCTTTAGTATGAGCCACGTGCTGGTTTGTACAGAACAGTGTATCCAGGTTATTGTGGATGGTGTTCCTTGCAAGGCAGAACTGTCCTAAGATTCAACCTCTCCACATTCTAGGTTGTGTTAGACCAAAAGCCCTCCAGCTTTTTATGAACAGTGGAAGTGGATGGGATTCTTTTGGGGGTGACTGAATGTAAATTCACTGTTATGTTTGCTGTAAATTCCTGAGTGACCAGAACTGAATAGCAGCACTGAATAGGCAGAGTCAACTGTTGATCCAAACTTTTGCAGCCCTTTCTCACAAGAAATGTCCTTCAGGTTTCTAGCAGTGTGCTAGCTGGCTGAGCTTAAGCAATTCCAATGTATGAATTTAGCACTCCTTTCACAGAAGAGGATAAGTGCGCTATTTGCTACAATACATTACCAAACAAAATCTGGACTGCATGAAGATGGCACCTTAAAAAAAAAAAAAAAGAGACAACAAAAAACCCCAAACTGAATGATGCTAGGTGATAGGTAGGCAACCATATAGTCTTAGAGAAACTTAATTGTGAAATGACTTGATTATATTACAGCATAAGTTTTAAAAAAAATGCACAGATATTTTAGTGATGTCTTGTCTTTCTTGTTCTGAGAGACCATAATTTAGATGAAAGAAAGTGCTGAACAAGTAGATATGCTTAAAAAAAACAGCTCTCCAGTGGGTGGCCAGGAAGCAATATTGAATAACTGGGCTTTGAAATATGGGGCCAGTTGTGTGATAACTGATTAACTGAGCTTTTATAAAGCCCCCTTGTCAATCTAGCACAAAAGCATGTGAAAAAATGGACATGTACAAGTTTATCTGTGATGTTTTATTGCAACAAAGCGTACATTTCAATTGTGCTTAGACATTGGAAAGTCATTGTGTGTGACTGTCCAAGTAAGAGCACGGGAGGTTACTCAATATGAAGAAACTGAAATAACATAGAATGAAAATTCACTTCCAGCAACTGCAGTGATCCTAGGTTGCTAGGATGTAACCTTCAGCTCTTTGTTAGGCCTTTTTTCATTTATCAGCAGGGAGACGTGGCTGTATCGGCTTACTCTCCTCAGATGTACCTTTTTAATTGTGCATTTTCTAGAGTTCAGTGTCAAGCAGCTGTCTTCACTTGTGCAAGTAAGTTAAAGGCGATCATTGACTACCTATTCTGGATACAGGAGAAGCCATCTGCAATATTTGGTTTCTTATTGTTACAAATAAGACACCAAACTGGACTTCATAGGCTTGGGGCAGGCTTGTGGGGTGCTTGTAGGTATCTGTTAAAGCAGGCATGTCCATACCACGGCCCACGGGCCACATGTGGCCTGGCAGAGCTTGCCATGCGGCCCACCCATGGCTGCTGCGTTGTCATGGCAACAGCTCTGCCTCCGCCGGGTGGCCTGACCAGGCCTGCACCCCTTGCTCAGCAACAACCAGGCATCGGTGTGCGATGGCACTGTCTGAGCTGGGGGCAGGGGCACAGGGCAGTGCTAGCTCTGCCTCTCGCGCTGCCACACGCCCTTGGTTGCATTGAAGCCCACGTGCATTATGCGTGGCACGCTCTTGTGCCACTGCTTGAGTAAAATGCAGTGTTTGCTGATAGTAATAGTCCAACCTATCTGATGGGGTTTTGAAAGAAAACAGAGCCCAAAAAAAGAAAAACAGTGCATGAAGGAAGAGTGTTCAACAAAAAAATGGACAGATGTTGCAAAACATGCGTTTTATGCAATTCTTTTGTATCTATTGACATTGCTGGGACAGGTCCAGCTCAAAAAATCAGAGGAGGAAAACCAGTGTAGGTGTTAAATTGCCCATAAGTTTAAGACTTTGAATCTCATTTGGATAATATTCTAACATTGTATGTTAGTTGCATTGTATTATCTGGTAAGCAATCCATTGATTCAAGTAATAATCATAGATAATGAGATTCCCTTACGTAGGAATTAAGAGAACTATACCAACTCTCAGCACAAGCTACCCCAGACACACTTGAATCATGAAAGATAGCTTATATATACTTTGCTAAAATTTAATTTTGCCATGACTGAGAAGCTGTTTAGATCTTACACCTGTACTGTATTATTGTTATTCACTTAGATTTATAATTTCCTGATTATGTTTTTAAGCCTGCATAATGAAAAACTGAAAAAATGTTCAGTAAAAGGGCAGTTTATGAACTGCCATGGATTTGATGCAACATATGACATCTCGATCAATAAATTCATAATAGGAGTTGTATACATTTTTATGTGAATCTACAATGGATTCTATGGTTAATGGAAGTTTTCTGAGAACAGGAAGGAGAGTACAATGCTTCCCTTTACTGGCCACAGGTGAAAATTACTGAAGACAGAGTATAAAACATTTTAGCTGTGCACTTGACAGTAGCAAACCTCAGAGTGAGGTCCGTATGGAGCCTGTGTAACACAGGACATCCTCTGTGTCCATCTTCATTGAACTCACTTAAGAATGTGACTCGTGTCTGATACCTCATGTTTTTTCATCCTTCTCTGCCAATTGGCTGGTTTTTATGTTTGAAACCATCATACTTCTGTGATGCCAGAGCACCTGCTGACTGACTCCACTCTTCCTCAAATGAGGCAGTGCTCATACAGCACTGCCAGCATTCTGACCACTGTGATATGGCCACTGCATCACAAGAGCGGATTCCAGAGTCATATTTCCTCAAAAATCTGTGATGGACACCTTGGGAACTCACTAAGTGTTGCAACCACTTCCATTGACCCAGACATTGATGCACTAGTTTTACAAAATCAAGTTCAAATATCCCACTAGTGTTATGTTTTCTTTTCTCTCTTTTTTTAGTGTTTTAATAAAAATATAGGATAAAAGAGTTTTGTTGTTATATACCTTAACTATCCTATATTTTTTGTGCAGCCCAAGACCATTGCTCTGCACTCAATGCAGCCCAAGCAAACCAAAAGGTTGGACACCCATGTGTTAAAGCAAAAGTATTGTGTGTATCATGTAATCGGTCTCTGAGAAAACTCTACTTTTGTGGGGTTTTTTGTTTATTTTTTTGACAGATTGGTTAATATAACCTAGCAAATTAGCTAAGTTGGAAGTTTAATACATAGAAATTGTGTTGACCTTTGTTCCTACTCCTTCTCATCTGTGAGCTGTTAATAGGTTTTGTATCTTGTACATTACAGTCTGTATTTAGGTCTGTAACCACCTGAGACATCTGTACTGCAAGCATTTGCCTTGGGCAAAATATGAAAGTAAAAGACAAAATGCTTTTGGTCAAAGGTGCTGAGATATGAATGAACTCTGAGGTCAAATTGCCTTGGTAATATTTACGATATGTTCTTTTTGGAAAAGATTTTCCCTTCAGAAAAAAACAGTGTGAATATAAAGGCATATATGCCCCTACAATTCATCTGTGTTCCACCCTCTTTTGTCAGGGAAAGGAAAATGTTTACCAGAGGATTTCCCAAGATACCCTCATGCTATTCTCATTTCTTGGGAAGCAGTTAAATCCTAAGAAAACATGCACAGAGATTCTGCCCATTGTTTTTCCTCTCTGTCATTGAACTCTCCATCCTGTAAACTGTCTTCTCTCATCACAGTTCATAAGGTCATGGGAGAAGATGGCTGCTAAACTATGTGCCATTCCTGTTTTTGAGGCTGGAAAACGTGAAGGACTAAGCAAATCTTCAGTTCTGCATCATATATTGTTACATGATTAATATATTGCCTACTGAGCTTGCAAGAGTGTTTCTCAAAGTAGGGGGAAAAAGGTGCAGGAACACGTGGCTATGTAGAATATGCAGAGCTGAATGCTAAAAGATGGTTTAAGCAACACGGGTGTCCCATCTTGCTTGAGAAGTGGTACAAGAGCAGCAGCCAATGGGTAGTGAGTATAAATTTAATTTTTGAAAGATGATTGAAGAAAACTCTCCATATTTTCTTTGGGAACTTTTTAGTATAAGGCTAATTAAGGAGCAGTTTAAAAATACTGGGAAGAAAGAGAACAGTGACATATGTCTAATGGCTGTGCTAAAGTTGTTGACAATGATGCTGAAAAGACAGAACTGTTACGTACATCTGTAGTGTAAATGGAACTGAGTATTACAAGTAACCATGTAACGATGACCAAAGCCTTTACATTACAGCAATAAACAAAGACATAAAGAACACTTGGAATTTTCTAATACAAATTTATGGAGACTGAGAAAAGTCTTTTTTAAAATGGGTAATGTAAAACTGTCCAGAAACTTAAGTATTGACATGCAACAGCTGCCATTCAATATGATTAATAGAAAACAGGCATTATAAAAGTCTAATATATCAGATAAATTAAGGGATTGATCTGATGTCTGAGAAACTGATTCCTGAAATTGTTACACTTGATGAAGAATCGTTGAATTAAGGTACATGTAATTTTGTGATATTCAGTCACTGGATTTTTGTTTGCAAAACAAATCCAACCCAAAACAAACTCACAGTTACATTAAATGCAAAATCCTTCCTGATGGTATTATCTAGGCCACTTAGAACATAAAAATGTCAAATGATGACATACCCTCATGTATTTGATTGATTCGAAGAGCACATTAGCTGACCCCTTTAGAAAATGGACTAAAACCTTTGGGAATTTAACCAATGTGAAAAATAGAATGAATGCACCTTAAGAATGAGGAATAGTATCCTAGAAAACAGTACTGCAAGGTACTGGGGACCATGGGCAACTGTCGGTTGGGAAGACACTCCTGTATATGATGTGGCAGCCAAGAACTGGTAGTAATTGAATACATTGAATGCAGAATAGGAGATTTCTTTTCCAGTGTTATTGACCTTGCTTCTGCAATATAATCAGGTTTGACAGATGCAGTTCCAGACATATTTTTGAAATAAAGTCAGTGCTGAATGCAGGTGTTGGAAAAACATATCTGTACTTTTAATGTAGACAGTGACAAAGAAGGAATTTCTGAGTTTGTTGAAGTGATTTGATTACGGTTATTACCTGTGCCTGAAAAGAAAGGAAAGCCTTCTAATAGCATACGTTTGCAAATACAGAAGTCACATGACAGGATGCAGAATGTAAAAAATAATATGAACTTGCGTAAAGGAAAAGATATTTAAAGTGGTAAATAGTTACCTATTATACAAGCTTCTCAATGGACTTCATAGATTCTCCAGCGCTTGAAATTAGTGTAAAGATCTGAGGTCTTTTAAAAAACTGCTCTTGTTCAAGAAGCTGTTAAGCTGTTCCACAGAATAACTTAGTGAAAAATAGAGCAGTTCTTTGCAGCTTTTATGTTTGGTTGTTTGGTTGGTTTCCTAATAAGTATATTTATTTCTCATTTTGAGAAAAGAAGAATCTGTTTCAGACTCCTTTTTTTCCTCCAATGATGTCTTATTTCATAGGTCTATAGGAAGCATTGATGTTGTTTGCAATTCTGAAAGGAAAGCCAGTTATGTGTAAATTGTCACAGATTATCATTACACATTAATTTGAAATTTTCTAACCATGTAATCTATATTCCTTTTTAAATAGGAAAATGTAGAAGTAAATAGTATGGTTCCAAGGTTAAACGATAAAGTGTTAAATAGCTTGTATTTATGTCTTTAGTTACGTGGCTAATATGCAGCTGTTTGGATACAGGTCTTGGTGTGCTGAAGTCTTTCAATGGAAGTTGTTGTGCTTGTGAGAGTAATTTCATCCCGTGCTGACAGCTAGTAGAGGCTGTCTTGCTGTGGTCATGGGAAGTAAAACTGGTATGACTCGCTGCATGACCTTCTCACGGGATTCTGTGCTCTCATAAAACAAGCTTTTTCACTGGTGCTTAAATGGAAACTCCAAAATTGACAATAACGCAAGACATAATTTGATGTTCTTATGAGCACTGCTGCTTTTAAGGAAGTGGCTTCCGGACTTTTCTGTCATATGTCCACTACCAGGCCTACAGTTCCAACTCCTTGAGCTTGGGAATCTCTGCTCAATTTAGTAGATAAGAAATCCTTTTAATATCCTTTGATATTAGAAAATGTGTTCTGTGGATGTTTAGACACATAACTTTTGACTGTGATACAAATAGGATGGTAGAGCTTGAGACTCCATTTTCATTTGTAAATGGGTGGGTGCATCTTATTCCTTTCAGTGCTAACCATGACTGTTTTTATTTGAACAGTATTGAACAGTAGCAGTCTTTACCCTTCAGAAGTGTAGGTTGGGATGGCAGACAATATTATTTTGGGTTCACATTCTGAAACAAACAAACAAAAAACACACAGAGGATAAAAAATATAAGTTATTTCTGTAGGAAGAAAGCAGGTATGTAAACTACCATTGTCATGAGAAAACTGTCATTTCTTGAACTATTTCCAGAGGTTGTTAGAACAGTTTTGTATGCTGAGTAATAAAGGAGCTGTCAGATTGCATTGAAAGATGTGCAGACAAATGATGTTTGCCACAAAGATTTCCATCACTATATTTGACCTGGTGCAACCTGTGTATTTAGATGTTGCCATTTATGTTGTGTGGAGGGTTATTTTTTTTCCTGGTGTCCAAAGCCAGAACCTGTCAGGAGTCCTCACTGTTGAGGCTGCTCAGGAGCAAAATCAAAGCATGCACAGGTGCCTCAGCTGCTCTCCCTCCAGAACAGAGATTGTTCTGAAACCAGGCACGCTGCTGCGTGTTGGTCCAGTTCAGGACAGGCTTCCTTCCACTTAAGGAGTTCTAGGAATGACCCTACTTTGTTAATTAAAAACAAAAGAACTCAACCCTTAATTGGACACTTTGTGGTTGTATGTGCCTGGCATAGTAATTAATTTGTAATGTCAATTGTTGGGCAACACAGATGGGGAGAACAGTAGATGGATTGTAGTAGGGTGGAAGCGTGCATTGGTGAGTTTTCCTCAGTGAGGTGTAACAGCATTGAAATTCATAGAATGTCATACAGGCTAATTGGCTTTATGTAGTCAGCTTTTTTCCAGGATGGGCAACACAACTTTCTGGAGAGGCAGTGAAGTGCTCCATTCTGTGACCAGAAGAATGTGTGGCTAAAATGAGTGATGGAGGATTTGTGACAGCAGGGACCTTTTGTCACGTAACGGGGGATGATGCCATTGTAGTAATATTGTGATCCTTATTTTGGGACAGAAAACGCGAGCATCCAGTGTTGCATGACTGACTGTGTATCTATTATATGAAGGCAAATATCTTCACAGTCTGCCAAGTGATGGATATACGTTGTCATTGGCCAAGAAGAAAGACTTCAGGCTACTTTCAGAGACAATGACTCTGTGTGCAACTTGAACTTGATGGCTTGTCCTCAAGGTTCTCCATCCTGGTCCAATGTTTTAAACTGCCGTTATTGAAGGACAGAATCTGGTAATGAGGAAGAACGAGAGAAGACCTAGGTTCTCTTTGTCCAGGGAAGACTGTTGGCTGCCAGAGGTTTTCTTGTGCCTCTTTGAGCAAGCCAGTTTAGATCAGCACTTGCTTAAAAATAGCAGCCATTCTTCATGAATTATAGTAATGGTTAGATTTCATTATCTGGCACTGGAAAAACCTGTAATCCTTCATCTGAAAGCAGCAGTTTAGACTTTCAGCCTAGTATTATTCCATTTTTGGTTCGGCCTGTCTGCTTTTGTAGGATTCTTAACTTACATGAGAAGAGTCTTGGAAGTTTGTTCCATCTGCGGATATGATTTCTGGTGATGTACATCACAGAAACTGTAAGGGTATTATCTCTGTCTGCAAGAAAACATACAGCCCAGTATGTTTATTTAATTTCTATCACTGTAGTGTCAAAGCACCTTCTGTTCTTTGATGCATTCGTTTTCCCGTGAGGAGACTAAGTGGCTTTTCCAAGTTCACCTAGAAATTTGTGACACAAATAGGAACTGACTCTTGGTTTCTTTGGTCTGAAATCATTTCTTCATTAGCGCAACGTCCTGCTTCTGTATTGGACTTTCTGGTAGTATTTATTCTCTTATTGGAGGCAATCACTTGAGAAATACAGTGGTTCTGGAGGTAAATTCTGGCTTTGCTGCCCTAAAGAAATAATTGAGTGGTATGTAGTAAATTGCTGATGTTGCTGATTTCTTCTTTGATCTCTCATCTAGAGAGAACTGCTGTCTCAGCTCTCTTGGCTGCTCTGTCTTATGTACAAGAGGCAATCTGTTGTATTGCAGATACGATTTCAGACTCTTCCAAGAGGAATAGTTGCTGGGTTTGGATCTTTAAAGGGGATGGTTGTGGAGCCATTTGTAGCTATTTAGTATGGTGATTTTGGATGACACTTCAGGAGATCTCTAAGGGGCTAATTGCCAGAAGCTAGAAGAATTGGGGTGGTCCTTTATTTGGTACGTATTTATTTTCATACTTTGCATTTGATGGCAGCTGCTCTTGGAGCTTTGTTTCCATCAACTCCCAGAGAGTCATCCAGAATGATGGTTCTGGTTCCTATCTACTAACATTCTTTAACAATATATTTTAGATTGCACATCTCCATGTGTTTGCTCACTGCCAGCTCAGTTTCCTCATACTAAAATGGATATTACTCATGGAAGCATTTAACTTTTGGGTTAAATTAAGCTTAATTTTGTTTGTTTGCAAATTATCTTGAGAACATCTGATGAAAAATGCTTTAGACTTCTGTGGAAGTGGTCAATAGGGGAACAGTCTTAATCCTTTTTTTTTTTTTTATTTTCCCAACCCGTCTTCTCTGTTCTCAGAAACAGAGCCACACGTTACGTATAATTATTGTCATCAGGGATCAGCTGGTCTGTCTTAATACTTTGATTGCAAGTCATCATTAGAGTAAGATGAATATGTACTAATACACCTTTTAGCTTAAAACTTACTATTAGGAAGTTTGGTTGTTCCTTTAAGTGATTTTTTTTGTGTGTGCTGTTACATGAACTATAGAATTGGGCCTCCTGTGGCACACCTGTGATGCGAGGTTAAACATTAGATCTTCAGCAAAGGTTTTCTTCAGTTCCTTCTGAAGTGAGCTTTCCTTTTCACATTTTTAGTTCTGTGAGTGGAAAAACATTGACTTCCATTTGAAAAAAAAAAAGGCTGCAAAGGTGGTTAATATACAGATCTGGCATAGAAGCAGTTTGCGGAGGTGAAGGCTGAAATTACATGAAAAGTACCTCCTCAGCCCTTCAGGAAGTTACTGGTTTTTGGAGGACTACTTTTCATTTATGTCCACAGGTAAGAATTTTGACGCCACGTCAAAATGTTTATTGTTCCCCAACGTAATGTTCTCCACTCATAAAAGTGGGAGTGCAGTTATGATTCTTAATTATGTTTTGTATTGGGACACAGTAGATAAGGAACGTGATCAACATCTCATAGGTGATGTTACAGAGCAGGCATAAACCTTTAATCTGTATTTTATTTTTCAGCTGTTGGTCTTATTACATGTTTAGAGACGTAATTCTTGTTGGGGTGAGGAGTGAAAGTGCAGGGAAAGGGATTCACTGTAGCTGTTTTACACTACTTAGAAAGGATAGGGCTGGTGGATGGCTTTGAAATGAGTAAAATCTTAAATATGCTGGCCCATACATGAAGTATTTCATACATAAATGATTCACGTTTATGGTAGAAAGGGCGGTGTTGATATGCGATGCTGGAGTGAAGTACATGGGAATAATTTATTCGATAAAAACTTACGAGCAGTTTGTGAGTTAGCACAGGTTCTTAAAAAAAAAGGAAACAAAACAGAAACATACCTTAGTAATTGTTTCTCTTTGCATTAAATGAAAGAAGAAAAGGCAGTATGTATTTAAGATCACTAGAGGGAGCCAGGAGGAAGACAAGGGAGAAACATTGAAGACATTTGTGCTGTCAGGAATAGTTTATACAAAAGGTAGTCATACATCTAGCTCTTACTGCTTACTTCAGGTAAAACACAGCTGCGACTCAGCTGCCGCTTCTCGCTGCTCTGTTCCCATGTGCTTCATGCTCAGAGATCTCAGTTTTGTAGTTCTGAGAGAGACCAGAAGCTTTGCTGCCTTTTCGATGGGTGTAGGAAAAACCACCTGCCTCAGCACATACCGTATCCCTTTATACTTTTTGTATTTGGATGAGCAGCCACATGGCGCGGTGCTGGCACAGGTTGCCCAGAGAGCTGTGGATGCCCCATCCCTGGAGGTGCTCAAGGCCAGGTTGGATGGGCCCTGGGCAGCCTGAGCTGGAGGTTGGTGGCCCTGACTGTGGCAAGGGGGTTGGAACCTGATGATCCTTGGGGTCCCTTCCAACCCAGGCCATTCTATGATTCTCTGTAAACTTGTTTTTCAGTGCGTATCTGTTTTCAGGGAAACAGTCCTGAGTTGTTCTCATTTCAAGATTACATGGAAGAGGGAGGGGGGAAAGAGCGAGAGAGTGTGCGTGTTTGTGTAGGTGTGTATTGGAGATAGACTAGATGAAGAAGGGTTTTACTGGCATTCGTTTGGAATGGCCACATTACAAAGGGGTTGGAGAAACATGAGCATCCACAAGCTTGTAGAACGATATGCAAAGCACAAAGTTACTGTCAAATCTCTCCTCTTATTTCATGGGACTTTAAAAGGACCCACTTTTTGTATTGCTTTGTTGTAAAGTTAAGTGCCTTGAGTTAAAGTGTAACATCTTTATAGAGCAGATAAACAATGTAAGGAATTTGGTTTTAGTCCCCTCCCTCCCCATCTGATGAGCTGCCATAATGTTTTGTTATCTTGGGACCTGTAAGAGTAGGAAGAAATCCCATTGGCTGGGTTTCTTTAGTTTCTGGGTTTTGAAGAGGGGTAATTTTTTTTTTTTTTTTTGGATATTTTCAAGTTTCTCTTCTTGATATATGGTTTTACACAACTTGCTGCTGTGAAGGATTGAATTTTGATTGCCCAGGGCCTTGGCACTGAGCAGTTTTGGGGGAAGGAAGGACTTTTTTTTTGGTTGTTATCTGAAGCTGCTTAGGGCTTTGGAGTGCTGGAAGTAATCTTGGAGGAGGTAGACAGACTGTAAGTGGGTGATTATATGAGCAGAATTAATATACATGTACTACATGTTTATCATCCGCCTCTGTAATTTATTGCTACCACACTCATTGTTCCAGCTCCTTAATTTCTCTTTTCCATTTTAGAAAATGAAGGGTAGGAATAATGGAGCGGGTTTTGTTTTCTTCCCCTTTTGGTCTTTATTAGGTGGCATAATTTTAAGCTAAGGAAACAAGGACAAATATTTCTCAGAACTGCTCTAACCATGTGTTAGCCTGAGGTCTCTGTTCATTTTAAGGGACAACAAATATAATGGAATTTAAACGTGGAGGCTGCAATCCTTTAGCAGCATGCAGGGATTTTTTTCAGTGTACTTTGAGACTATAAAGAAGTGTTGACTGCTCATAATTACATCACTCTACTTCAGATGGCTGCAAATTATGAATTGAAGAAAACATTACTTCTTTTGAAATATTTAATAATCTCTTGGCAAAAAAAAAAAAAAAACTCAGGTAAGAGCATTAAGTAATTACAGCTTAATTCATGTAGGATGGTGCAGGGCCTTTTCCTGTCATCTGAGAATTAACTGCACTGATGATGAAACAGAGAACTGGAAAAGCAGAGGGTTTTTTCCCTGCCCCTTTAGCTGCTCTCCTTGGAGCTGTCTCTCCTGACTGCAGCATGGGTCAGGTCTGGCACATTTCTTCCTGCCCCTGCACTTAAAGGGCTCCTGTTAAAGTCAGAAAGTACTTCCTCAGGTAGAAACCCAGCAGAGCTGAACTGTAAATGGAGTGCATGTTCACTTTACTCCTTGGAACCATGAAAACTGACATATATAGCCTGAAACAGGTAATAGTTTTATCGGTAATGTTTTTATGCTTGCAGAGCCCTTCTTAATCATAACATGCTGTGAGTACTTTTAACGTGGTGATTCACAGTTTACCCAGTGGGGTCCCTTGATATGGAACGAAAATGGCACTTTTTGTGATTATTCGTGGAATTTCAGGGTAGTGCCCACCAACACTGAGCTCTGAGGGGCACCAGAGGTTATCTTTTTACCGTTGAAATGTTGATGAATGTGGTATAGAAATGATATCATTTCTCCAGAGAGAGTTCAGATAAAGAGAAAAAAAAAATTCTCTTAAAAATATACAGTGGAAACTGATGATATAACATGCTTAGATTTTTGTGTTTTCTGAGGAAAAGGCAGTACCTTCAGTCGTAGCCCAAGGGCAAAGTTCTTATTGTTTGACCCTAGCGATGACATTTACTCAAGGCTGCGATATCCCAATTAAACAAACAAACGAACAGTCGATACCAGCTTAAGGATAATAAGATATTTCAGTGCTGGTTTAGAGCAGAAATTGCCACTTGGTGTCACTTGTTGCAGCGCTTTTGGGTGCAGAGGGAGCAACGCTAGTTCACTTCCAGTACCATTGAGGGCAATCCAAAGACATGGGGATGGCACACTCCAATGAGCTGTTTTATAAAGCACAAGCACGAAGCACAACACGCTCTATACATAACTCAGGAGCACAGATCTGCTGCTCTGAAGATGGCTCAGCACCTTCTGTGTCAATGCAAAAGTACACAGCGAGGTTCAGGGAGCAGGGACTGCTGCCTCTCTGTGCTTAAAATAGAGGAATGATGGAAGCCAGGCGTGCTGCGATCCTTTCCTCTTCAAAGGGGTGATTTCAGTGCTTCTCTTTGCCTTGGTGAGGAACTAGGATGGCCAGCAAAAGATGTCAGCCCTTTGAAAGGTTAATGCTTCAGCTGTGCTCCTCAGGAACACCTCCCCGAGGCGTTTTTCATGCTTTTTTTTGCTGTTGTCTGTCAGGTAGGGCTGTGGATAGCTACCAGAGGTGAGCCCTGAATGCACCTCTGTAACGCTGGTATGCAGCGGGGCTGAGATCAGCTCCTCAAGCAAATGTAATATACAGAATTACTTGTAATAACGTGCAACTTTGGCTGGGCTTAGCTCTAAGGAAGAGGGAGCAGGGGGTGAACTCTCCCCCCGAGCTGGTGATCTCAGCATAAATACACGCTTAGTTCTCACCCATGCCGGGGCTGGGCTGAGGTCTGTGTGGGGATGGATTCCAACATCCCGCAGTGCTAGCAGTGCCTGGTAAAGCCTTTTCTTTCCCCTGCTCTTGGTGCATGTGGGACAGCTGGGGAGAGCCTCTCGCAGCTCCCTCTGGGTCTGAGTGGCACTTGCTGAGGAGTTGCTGCTGAGGTAGAAAAATGCAGCATTAGAAATGCCTTTAATTGCATTTTGCTGTGTTTGTGTGCTCAATAATAGCTGGCAGTGCCTGTTTCAGAGTATTTTTACAGCTTGATTTTTTTCCCCGTCACTTGAGCCCTTGTAAAGATGCTGTAGGCTGGTGCGTTTCTTCAGTGGGATTGAAGTTTTGCTCAGAGCATGCTGCAGGTTTGTTTTTTCCCCTTCAGTGCCGGGCAGGAAACAGCAGTAACTTGGGCTCCTCTGGGCAGGACTCCTCCTGCCGAAAGATCTCATGCGTTAGCGTGTTGGTTTTATTATTATCTTGTAACAACAAACCCTTGTTGGGCTCCCTTATTTGCATTCCCAGCAGGAAGGCAAGGTGAATAATTTAATTCCAGCAGCCTCTGCCACGTGACTGGGGCGAGGAGCGTCGGAGATGCCTCTCGTGCACCGAGAGACTTTGGAGGGGAATGGAAACTTACAGGAGCCGCGTGAAATTGTTGCATCTCTTCCTTTAACCCGAGAAAAACCTCCCAGCAGAGCTCTGTCCGCGTTCTTCTGCCTTACACGCGATCCTCTGACGTGGAGGGAGGGCAAGGGGGGAGCGAGCCCAGGAGAAAGGCGAGGGCGTGTGGGAAGCGGGGAGGGCGGTGGGGAAAATGCGCACCGAGGCACGGGGATAGCTGGACCCGAGGCAGAACTGCCCCTGGCACACGAAAGAGTCCGAGCTGCAGGGAAAGGGGAGTGGAAATTTACAGCTGCTCTGCGTGTGTGTGTGTGTGTGTGTGTGTGTGCATGCTCGGGTGCTCATTTCTGCTCACGCTTTTCCAGAGGGTGACAGCCGCTCCGTGGAAGAAGAGCAAGAGGCTGGATTCTGGAATCTGCTTTCTTTGCCACGTGTCAAGGAGAAGGAAGAGCTGGCATTAAATGGGAGATAACTGACAGCACCTCCGGCTGGCTGCGTTGGCAGAGAGCTGTCTTCAGCACCTGGCCATGGAGCCGCGCGGCACCGCGTAGGCACGCCTGGACCCTCCTGCACACAGTGAGTACGGCCGGGACCGTCTCCTCCAAACTGCGTCGAGTTACGTCCTATGGCAGAACTTTCTTTTGTCTAGTTAGCGAGAGCGTTTTTCTAATAAGCCGCCCGTTTATTTATCCTCTGTAGTTACGCCGTTAGCTTTTTATAGCTTTGTAAACTGTGTTACCAGGAGTGGCTTTTTAAAGAAGGCAATCCTAAACAATACGCCTTCTGTTACATAAGGGACTGGCTCGGTGACCAAACGCTCCGTGTCCATGGAATATCTCTGGAAATGGGTTTATTTACAGTGTGGTTTCCAAAAATAAAATATCTGCAATCTATCATCGCTCTTGCTCCTCTCTGCTGACTGCCTGCAGCTGTGGGCTCGCTCTCGAGATGCAGAGGAATGAGAGCACAGCCACTTGCATAAGGAACTCAGGAGCTGCTAGGGATGGATGTAAGATGAGCGTGTGTGTGAACTGTCACAAGAAACTGCGTATGTAAATTAACCGTCTCGCTATTCATAGGCAATATGTCTTGTCAACCTGAAATTGTAATTTCATGAAATGGGCTCTTCGTGAGATCTTTATTCAGGCAGAACTTTCATTGAGCTTAATGGAAGTTTTTCTGAACAAAGACTCTTTCTTGGGCTAATTGTAGCAGCGAAGTGAAATTACTGCTACAGCAAATGACTTTCATGTGTTCTGAAGCTACTGAAAGTGACACATCGGGCTTGCTAAAGATGTGGTCGAGTTAATGCTGTACAGAGTAATACTGATCAAAAATAAAAGTAGCATAATGTTCCTCACTGATGGATTTAGAGGAAGTCCTATTCCCTCTTGGATGCTGCCTATGTTACTTAAATTATATTACCAGTTTCCATTATTCCTACCGTTGTTAATACTAGAAATGGAAATTTAACCTGTTTTCCCTTTTACTTAAATGAAAAGCTGTTAAGGGCTGTCATCTTTGAGTTGTATGTGCCTCAGAGACATTGGTTAAGAGATCTCTTTCTGCACAGCTGAGCTTGTGGGAGTTTTACTGTGCACTTGAGTTAGGCATAGGCTTGAATTCTTAATTTTTTAGGTTTGAAAGACTCCCATGTTGACAAATGGAAAAAGAGATCCCAAATATTCTTTCCTCATCAATCGTGCCAGTTTCAGTGGCTGTAAAATCCACTGTTTTCTTACCTTTCTAGTTTTAGTCAATATAAAGTCATAACCTGCTACTTCTAGTTTGTTTGTTAGCATGAGTGAGAGAGTCTGTGGGGTACAAGGGTGGCTGATGAAGGTGTGAGTATGGTACCACAGGAAGGATGCACTTCATGTGTGGTTTTAGAACTTGAATGTTACCTGGCATTGCTGTATGCAAACATTATTTTGCAATAAATATTTTATAATGACAGATGTGTTAGCACGGGATTTGTTGCAATAAAAAGATGATAGACAACAAATCAAACACTCAAAAAGTTCCTAACTTTAACTCTGGCATTTATCTGTATCTGTAGTTTGTTACCTCCACGTTACTCAGGATGCTTGCATTAAGTTTCAGGCTTGCTTTGTATAATCACAGCTTCACACCTCCTTTCCCGTCATCCCACCATCTGCCTCATTCTGGATTTGGCTGGTGAACATCTGAGCTGCACTGTCTGCTTCAGCAGCCCTGTCTCTCTGCCCTCCTTCCATCCCCCCTTTTCCCTCTTGTGCTGGCACAGCTCTTTGTAAGCTGTGCAGAAAAAGGGCCCGGCAACCTGTTCTGGCCTTTTTTTTCCCACCAGGCCATTTTTCTATTAACCTGGATCAGTTCCGTGACCTGGCTCACCACGTGGCCCAGCAAACAGCTGCCCCAGTCCAGCAGAGGTGGTGGTGTAGGGGTGTGAATGGATGTGGAGTAGGATGGCACTGTCACAGAACAAAGGGCTTATCAAGCCGCAGCCTCAGTGACCTGGCAGCCTTTCAGTGTCTGAAAGACTACAGTTTTTTTGTTCTTTATTGAATGGGCATTCAAATGCTCAATTGAAAATAAAATTATCGCTTTCTTTGATTGCTTCTATAGAGCTGCGTCACAGCACTGGAGTGGAGCATCGCCGTCAGTGCCTTCAGTTTCATGCTATTGAACAACTACATGATGATGATGATGATGATGATTCTGTAGGGGTAGACAGATTAAGGACAGATGTGCCTAGCTATCTTCTGTGTCTGATCTGCAAGATGCTTACCACCTGTTAAAAAAGGTGTTTGTGGGGAAAGTAGTAAGCATTACTCCAGGGTTTTGTATGGTCCAGGTACAGTTGCAGCCAGTATCCACCTTTGTACCAGGCAGGTACTTCTGAGACTGGGAATGCAACAAGTAGCCAACAGCAAGGCTTATGAATAAATTCCTGAGGGTTTTTTTGGAATAATTTTGTTGCTAAGCAGACAGCATTCATTTGGCCTAACCTCAAAACTGTCCTCTCTTCTTTTAATCCTTTATCTGATCTGCAGTGTACTTCTGAAAATCTGCAACTTGTTGAGGATTTTCAAGAGAAGCTACTTGTGTAGCTCTGATTCTTTCTGCCTGCCAAATGAAACATGGATCATGTGAGGGGACTGTACAGACTTGTCCAGGTGATCAGAAGTCTTCTGTTTCCTGATCTGAGTTCCTGACTCTAATTGCAACAACCTTCTCAAATATTGTGGGAGAGAGAAATGAAGAGAGAATGAAGTATCTCTGTCATTATACAGAGACTGATTGGGCGAAATTATGAAGCAAGCGTGCTAACTGAGGCCTAAAATATATGGGTTTTAAGCACACTGAGGTGAATGGAAAATGAAAGCCTTTATTTCCATAGAAGGTTTCACTCAGTATGAGTTACTGAAATGCTTTCATTCTCATGAATAAATAGATGAAGGTTAGTAACTAAGAAAAGGCTGATACTTGAGGGGAGGGAAATTATTCACTCATTCATTGTTGAATAGCAAACTGCTTGTCGGGAGGAACATCTGAGAAGAATGCACCGACTGGATCACATGCTCTCATTCTTGCCTTTGTGGGCAGGAGGAAGTGTTTGTTTTTGGGCTATTTAACTGAGCCACATTATAGTGGGATTGGCTGATGAGTAGAGCGATGTTGCTGTCTGCATTTTTCCTTCATTGTTCTTACAAGCTCAGCTTTGCTGTAATCTTTTAAGAAAGTATTTGATAAAGAGCAAAGAACTCGGGAAGAGTGCCTATAAACAGAACTAGATCTCACAGTGTGCTTTGAAGAGCTCATATTGCACTGATTTTATTTTTCAGTGCATTCCCTTTGTGAGCAGATAAACTGGCAGAAGAGAGATTTTGAAAACTGATAAAGCATGGACTTTAGTGTCAAACGATCTGGATTTCATTCCTGGCACAGCAGCTGCTTTTTTTTTATTTTTTTATGTGGCCTTGGGTACATCTCATCATTCTGTGCTTCAGCTTCTCCCTTTGCAGAGGGAGGAGAGTAACAGTATTCATATAGCATTTTTGGAAGAGTATTTTCCATCTTAATTAAATATTTGCAGAGTTGGAGGCCTTTAAGGGAAGGCATGCTCTGTGTATAAAGGGATGTTATGTTATCTCTGTCCGGCTACTGAATATCCTTCTTGCTCATTTCTCGTAAGCCTTGTGCACCTCTAGATCCAATTTACTGCTTTGGACTGTGAAATACCTTTTTCTTTTTTCAGACTTGAACATACACAGCTAAACATTTTGAAAGTGATGCTTTAAAATTGTCCTTTGGTGCTTTTGTCACTCATCTAAAATAAAATCAACACGTCTCCCCCCCCCCTACAAACAAGCATTCCCTTAAAGTATTTTTGTAAAGATAAGGCTCATGAAAAGTGTTGGACTTCCCAGCACTGGAGGCTGAAATGTTCTTTTTATACTGATGGCAACAGCAGACTTTGGAAACCATAATTCCTTACGTAGTGCTGCCAGGGCAATTCCCCTGTGAATGGGAGAGACGGCCTCGGAGGCTGGGAGAGTCAGGCCGGCGAGACACAGCTGTTTCTTTCCTTCCCCTCCTAAGCTTCTCACAAGAGCACTGATGAAACAACATCATCCCAACTGATGTTTTGGAAGCTGCCTGTTCCCTGTTAGGAATTCAGAGGTGACTACAATGCATTTCTGATGATGTAAAAACATATGCTGCTGAATAACCATTAGATGGAAAGTGTTTTCCTAGAAAGTAGGAAAGAAAGGGGCTCATTCAGCTCTGTCCCCTGCTGCCAGACAACAGTGTCAAAAATTTATGAACAGATGTCTTGTAGTGTGCCTCTTAAAGTAAGTTATTTCAAAATCTCAAAGCTCTAATGGTTAGAAACCTTTACATTTTTAGCTTAAGTTTATTCATTGGCAGTTTATAGCCATTTGCGTGTGGACAAATAGCACATTATTATTTTAGCTGAAATAACTTCTTGGGCTTCCCTGTAATTTTTCTTCTAAGCTTACTCTGATTTTATTTGGTTTGGATGTTCACTTGTGTACAGTATTCCACATGAAGTTTCACCAAGACTTTGTACAAAGGCATGAATGTCTTTGTATTTCTGTTGGAAATTACTTTCTTCATTCATCACAGATTCGTGTTGGTCTTTCTCTTGTCTGTAAAATACCAGAGTGGTGGGTGACCAGGTGTCTGTCTTGGTCATTTCTCATGATAGCTGTCGTCTTGAAGCAGATATTCTTCTGTCCTCCTGTTGTAGATTGTCTGATACTTTCTACTCTTTTAGTTTTTATTCCATTTTTATTTTTTCAATCCCACAGGCTATCTCGTTTCTCAGGCAGTGATATTCCAGTCCTCTGGTATTGATGATGTCTTCCTATTTTGAGTTGTTGCAGTTTGTTGGTAGGGTCTCAGCTCCCGTGCCTCTCTAAATAAGGTCCCATCCAAAAACTGCTCTTGCCCTCTCAGAGGTTCAATCTCCATTTACATGGTAATTTTCCTTCAGTTAGTTTATTTTGTGTTGCATTCAGTTTAGTACCTTTTCATGTCAGACGTGTGGGATCTACTGTATTTTCTTTGCCTAAAAATATACTTTAATTGATAAGGTATATGAGATTGTAGAATGAGCTACCTCTGATAAGCCTTTATTGCATTCTTTTCAGTTTTCATTCATCTTTGTATTTCAGTTATTTTTCTCTTCCCATGGCAACTTTTGAACTTCCTGGCCAGTTTCAAGCAACTTTGAGGGAAAGGTATTTGGAAATACTGAGTTCCAAAAAAAAAAAAAAAGGAAAGAAAAAGAAAGAAAGAGATGAAAATAAGTGACAAAGTGAATAGGGAATTCAAACCAGATCAGTGCTTGTACTGAAGAGAAAGGCTTCCAATTAGAGTTTGCAGAGCAGAGAGCTGATGCAAGGAAGAGGACAGGGCAGAAATGCCACAGCTGCAGGTACAGCCTTAGCCAGAGCTTGTGCTTTCTTAGATGCTAGAGAATCCACTCCTGAGAAACAAATCTGGAGGAAAGGTGTCCTTGTTTTGCAGTGTGCCCCATGGAATAGTCAGCCCTAAGACTAAGTTGTACAACTTCCAAATCTTGGCAAAATGGTTTTACCAACACTTGCTTATGTCTGTATTTGTGAAGAGCGTGTGCTCCCTAGGACGCTCCAACATGGGAAAAGCAAAAGGGGCTTGAATCTGTCTGTAACCTGCAGTTGCCAGTAAGTATTGTCTGAAGTGATGGATCCTCTCTTGCCAGATGCTGATGGATTAAAAACCATGTCCTGGAAAGGGATAGAGCTAGGGGAGTTCTTTGATGCACATCTGGGACTCTTTTAATGGCCATTGTTTCCCCTTTTCCTCTGTATCCCCTTCCACATACAGTGGATGCTTTGCTTTGTATGTAAGACTGGTAAATGAAGTGAAACAGAGACTTGGCTCTGCTCAGTGGAGGGATGAACTAAACAGTCTCTTGAGTCCCCTCCTGCCATATTATCAGCAAATTTGTCGTCGTGATCAGAACAGTGGTAGGGTATGAAGTGAAGAGAAATGGTCACTTATCACTGAGCAGTGCTGTGGTGACTCAGTGATGAGATGAACTACACAGAGGGAAAGTGCTTGCCGGGCTGCTGGAGTGCAGCAAAATCAGTGGTTATTTAAATGCTCTGTACTCCAGACAGCCATGGAAGTTACTTTTTTTCGAGGGAAGTTTACTTGTAGTTCAGAGTCAACATGTCAGTTAGAAAAGTAGATGTGTTTTTTTAAATCTCAGAATTAGTAACTCATGGCTGCTTCCATTTAAAAATTGAATGATCTCTCCCTTTGCTTTTCCTCGTGTAGAGACCCTGGAAAGGGGAAGATGAAAGGATGTCTTTAGCAGTCTGAATAACCCTATTACACCTTGACGATTTCTTTTTTCTAAAATGCAGCATGCCAGTTAAGCTCCTGCTCTCCAGATGCCTCTCTTGCATCTTCACATCCCCGTGCTTTGTCTTCACAGATTATAAAAATATGCAGAATCGGTCCCTTTTGTAAGTGTGTTCTGAAGTACTGACCTAATTGCAGAAGTCACAGGGTGCTTGGTGCTTGCGTGCAGCTTCCAAACAAATATTTTGTGTAATCCTGCCTTCGCCTGCAAGTGTGAAGTCAGCTAACTGATGGGAGGCCCAGCCTTTCCCAGGGCTTGTACGTAGCTGAACATTCCCAAACGAGTTAGTCATGAGTATACCCAGTATTCAGTCTTGCACGTTGGCAAGTTGA
The DNA here is from genome assembly GCA_013396635.1 of Penelope pileata. NCBI lineage: Eukaryota > Metazoa > Chordata > Aves > Galliformes > Cracidae > Penelope > Penelope pileata. The sequence continues at coordinate 1,039,107 of WBMW01003703.1, read as the reverse complement.
GGTGTGACTCTGCTCTGTTGCTAGTCGGATGGTGCTGCCAAAAATCACAGTTTTGAGCTCCATGGGAGCAGCACTAAGCGCTCATTTTGACTCCTTAGAGGAGAGCTCAGCCAAGTATTGAAGGTTATGTAGCCAAAACTGCAAAAATGAAAATTAGTTTGAACCGAGTCATGAGGAGCTTGAAAATGGAAGTCTGAAGGAGGAAAGCTTCCAGAACTTGCACATGAAAATACTTCTGTAAAACTGACCTAGCAACAAATGAGAAGCTGTATACAAACTCATCCACTCCTGACATTATTAAGGAAATTCTGATTTAAATATAACATTTAAAAATGTTTCTTTTGTATCATAGAAGCTGCTCTTGTAAAGATAATCTGCAAATACTTTGAAATGATTTTAAAAAGATGTTAGGACAGGATCTGTACAGGTGTTTATTTTTTTAATATTCCTGTTGTTTGAATTTTGTACATGACTATTTTCTGTGATTGCTATTTATATTTGTAATACAGCATATGTATAATCTGGGTGTTAGTTCCATAGGGAAAGCTTGGGGCTATTAACATATGGATGTATGGCACAAGTGGGATCATGCTTCCTGTATAAAGCTTTTTTTTTTTTTAATTATATGAGTTGAAAAGGAACAAGGAAACGGAATTGATTTGTGCATATATTTGTGCTTTCACAGCTCATCTTGTAAATATGTGTGAGGAGGGTTGGTGATGATTGATGATTTTTTTTGTTGTTGTTGTGGAAAGAGATGAAAAATTGTCAATATTTTTGCTTTTTTCTTTTTATTCTCTTCTCCATGTTGTACAGCTGGAATGCAGAGTGGTGCTGTGCTCTCCCTGTAAAGTGTTACTGGCTTAACTGGAGTATATTCCCATCCTTAGTCTTTCTGTTAACCTCAGTAGGTCTTTGTATCAGACTCTCAGTAAAACCCATGGGAGTTTACAACTTAATGCTTTGTAGGATCATAAACTAAGCTACTTGGTTTCTTTCATGTATAAATACAGTGTTTTGGTGTTTGCTTTTCCAGCCATACAGAGGAGGAGTGTTTTAAATTAAACAAGCAAACATATTTTCACTGAAATGCTCAGTCTTTCGTTTAAATGTCATGAAAACATTTGTGTCCATATTTGGGCCCAATCCTCTGACCCTGATTTAATTCAGGCAATGTTTTACGTAAGTGAGATCTGATCCACAGGTACTCATGGATTCTAGGAGCCTGTCAGACTTAGGGAGGTAAGCCTAAGTCGTATCAAAGACCTTTAGACTGAAAAAGGAAAGTGACTGAAGAAGAATGAGTGGTTTGAGGCTTTAGGAAGCATCCAGCTTCTGAACAGGTGCTGAGTTGTTGCTTTCCACCTGTTAATGGTGGCTGTTGAATTCCTGGTGAACTTGAAATAACTGTATGTATGTGAGAACTTTTAGTCTTTAGCTGAAGCAAAATATAGTGCCTGAGGCACAACTTTCCCATGTTCATAATGCCTTTTTGTATTTTATTGCATTTTTGTATGAATCTTAAAAGCTTTTTTTTTTCTCATTTGGTTTAAGGCAGTCCTCTTCTGTACTGAAAGAAGAAATCCAAGCGAAGGAAAACATGCCTTTGTTTAGTAAATCGCACAAAAATCCTGCTGAGATTGTGAAAATTCTGAAAGAAAACATGGCCATATTGGAGAAACAAGAAAAAAAAACAGACAAGGTACGAGGTAATGTTGTAGAAGACCGATAAGGTTTTTATGCTGGGAAAACAGCAGAGTAGAGGGAATGAAAATGGGTTCACTCACTGCCCTGATTCTGCAAACGCTTGCACACGTGAATAGCTTTATGTTTGAACAGTTCTCCTGAAATCAGTCAGCTTTTGCATAAGTAAAGGACAACAGAACTGGGGGTCAAAAAGGAAATGCTGAGGCCCAGGAGCCTCATCCAAAATGAGGGTTGTTCTACTACTTTGAATAGGAATCTATCTGACAAAACAGCATATGAAACTGTTTAAAAACTGTTCTACTGTTAGTTGGTCTAGCAGGGTAACAAATGAGACTGCCAATTAATGTGTACATTACCCACGGAGCAAAACTTAATGCTGATAAAGATTCATAGACCACAGCAAGCCTGTATGTATTTAGTCATATATGTGGTCTCACTGTATCAATCTTTTCTAATCTTCTGTGTCTGTTTCCTACATGTGCTCTGCCACTTCATATTCTAATTATAGTGCTGGATTTTTGCTAATATTATTGCTCTTCTTTAACTCTGTGACACTGACCTGAGTTACCTCTGCTGCTCTTCCAGTGACCGGTTAAGAAGGCACACCCCAACACAGAAAATGGTTTTAATTAACAACAACCTAATTTCAGGTTAGAGCTGAGTGACAATGGAACAGGCATAGCTGATAAGTTACCTTAACACAGTCCTTATGCAGCCAGTGTTGGTGTTTGCACATCGTGCTTCTCCCACCTTGTGCAGGAGTTTGTATTAGAAGGAGCCAAAACCAAAAGGTAAGCACAGGGGCCTTTGCGTCCAAGTGAAATTCTCTGGAAACTTCTAGGTTCAAAGTGAGTAGCTCAGTATGCTAATGATGTAACATCAGTCACGTGGATTCAGTGAGGCCTCTGGTATTTGATGTCTCAAGCTGAAATACCTTCAGTTAACTGAAAAGCGCTAAGAGACTTTGACTCTGAACTAAAACTTAAATAAATAAGGAAGTCAGCGGTGTCTGTCCTCCCCTGCTGAATTCATCCTTCAGAACCTGATTAAAGCAGACACTCAAAGCAGAAGCTCTAGACTTGGGTTTCTTTTTGATTTGCTTTGCAGTATGGCTCCTCTGAGTTGTGGTTTTGAGGATTTTTGGCTTTGAGCTGTTTTGTTTATTTGGATGTCAGTGACAAAGTAGAAATTCAAACTTCTTAGAAAAAGCAGAACTCAATGTAAATGTTTCATTGAAGTCATAACAGCTGGTATGTGTTTTCCTCACAAAGCAAAACACATGGGAGATTTCCCCTTGCTGATTAGGATGGAAACAGCTTGTGAATTTACTAACAAAGCTTATTTTACATTTGATTGAATGGAATACAGATAGGCCATTCTAAAAATCTAAGAATCCTAATGTGGCAGACTCTCCTCAGCAGTGAATTCTGTGGATTATGTTAGTCTGAACTATCCTGTGTTACCCACACTTGGGTAGCCAGCTGAATTCACAAGTCCGTGCTGCTTTGGAAGGAGAGCATTCTGCTCTCCTCGCTCAGCCTGCTTCCCTCGCCTCCTGCCTGTGCCTTTGCATGTGGCTGGCAGTCGTGTGGCCAGGGTGGGGGTCTGTCCGTGTCCCCCCTGCTGCATACACATCTTTCTTCTCTGGGTTGACAAAGAAGGAGGTTACATATCAGTATTCTCTGACATAGTTTAGTATTATTGTTTGGAGGCTGTTACTGTTGTAAAAGGGATGAGTGAGAGTTACTGGGGCAGAGGAGGGAGATGGGGACGGAGCAATCGCTTCAGCATCCAGGCAGAAAGTCAAGAAAGCAGCCCTGTTTTGGATGGCACTTACACATATGCTTACATGGCCTGTTGAATCGAATCTTAAAAGCCTGATGCAAGTCAGAGGAAGCTGACTTGGGAAGCACAAAGGGCCTGTCTCCCTTTGGAGGAGATCAGGGGTTCATCAGTAGTGCTACCATTCATCTGAAGCGTTGCACTGAGCTGCTCTGAAATACATCCTGCCTGCTAAGGAAAGAAGCCTGGTTAAAGGTCGTGAGTTCAGGAAGGTAAATCATAAGGAAATAGCTGCAGTACTGTGACAATGATAAATGTAAAATAGGGTAGGGAAAATAATTCTTGGTAAAGCAGTCACCATCATGTCTCTTACTAAGCATACAGGGTTGGTGGGCTCAGAGGACCTATGTTTGGATGTTAGTTGCGTTTTGAATTGGAGGAGAAAAGGTAATGGTGGCACCTTCAATGATGCACAGGTTTTTGAAATTTAGTCAGGCTATACTAATGAAAAATGTGTTGTTTTTTCAAGAGTATGATTATAGAAATTTTAGTGAAAACGAAAGCAAAGGACAATAAAGTACAGTCCTGCACTCTGTGCTCTGCAGAAGCTTGCAAGATATTGAAATTTACCTCTGATTTAAGTTCCAAAGGAGTTATAATTCCTTATGTTTTCATAAAAGAGCCCACAGTACTGTCTCCTGCAAGAGCCACAGACCCTCGATGTCCCAGAGTTGCCCAAAGGTTTTGGACCCTGTGGGCCTGTGACTGCAGAAGTTTGGAGGTCAGGGCTCTCCCACTTCTTCAGATTTCTGTCTCCTTGTCACCAGCCATGTGAACTGGAGAGGTGCCATTGTGCCTTGTCCTAAAATTGGGGTTCCCAGGACTTGTAGGAGTGACACTCACAGCATCCCTGATTTTGCTTGCTTGCAAAATACCTTCCAATTAGAACTTGCCTCAGATGCTTAAACAAGATTTATCCTGTGTCAGTTTAGCTGTTATTGTAGTACAGCAAATGTGGCATGTGGGCTGAGACAGCTAAAAGCTGCTAATACACCCAGAATTGGCAGGGAAGAGTGGCAAGGCCTAAATAACTGCAAGCCTGGGGGAGAGCCTCCTCATTTCCTTTCCTGAGGTGACAATATTATGTACGAGGTGAAAACGTCACGGGCAGCTGGGGCAGCACAAAGCTGAGAATTTGGATACAGCCTCTTGTAACTTTCAGCAGGAGCCATCTGTGCTGCAGAAGGGCTATTTTTAAATAATGCAAAAGTGATCATTCCTCTCAAGCTGTGCAGTACTCAGGTAGAGGGACTTTGACAGCAGATCAATGAAGACTAACTTGAGTAATGGGAGGAAGGGGAGACAGACAACTTGATAGATGAAGCCACTTGCCAAGTGTCAAGGCAATTATGTGTCTTGTCTAAGATGCATTTCCATGTGCACACATAATAAGCAGAAGCTTGCACACTTTCTTAATGATGCTTTTTGTTAGCCGTAGAATAGGACCCATTAAAGCTTTGAAATATTGACTGCACTGGCATCTATCTTCTTAGATGAGGATTCCATCTGACCCAGTTCCTCTACACGTACATACATCTATATAAATCCACGAATCTGTGCAGTGTTGCCACAATGGTTTTTAAGCACTTACAACTGAAAAATAGACTAAGCTTGAATGTTCATTCCTTGCTTTTTATTTTATGGGTGTTCTATTTTTGTTTGCTTGCATGTGTGCTTAAAGCCTTGCTATTTTCTAAGCTGCATTCTGAAGACTGGTAGAGCAGAGGTTGAGAGGTGCTACCACACATGGTTTCTCTTCCTCTGAAGTGTTCTAACACCTTCTTTTTCTGTCTCATTTTTTTTTAATAACATCTACTTAAAAGAAGGTATTGCAGCGCTGGAAAAGCAAATGTAAGAATTACAGGATAAGGTAAGACAGAGCTGGAAAAGTGGGCTCAAGCTTTCCTGAGCAAGCATCCTCCTCCTTTCCAACATCCACAATAAATAAGGGGCTCCTGTGACACGTGCAGTTGCTGACACCATGTTCAGGCTTTGCAGCGAAGAACAATTGTTGCAGAATTCTCTAAGTTAATCTCAGTCATGTAGAACCAAACTGTGCTTGTATTTCATGAGAAATATTAATTCTGGAATCAACTAGAAAAGGAAATATTTAACAACATAGGAAAGGAGACCTTCAGAGCTTAGGCTCTGCACCTCTTCCCAGTTTCTGGTGCAGACTCCTGTACCTCTCAGAGGATGTGCATAAATGGGGAGCACGGAGGAGAAACCCTGGTAGCAGCACAGTGAGAAGGAATCACAGAATTGTAGGGGTTGGAAGGGACCTCTAGATCTGTTGAACCTGAGGAAGGACAGCATGTGACACGCTGGTCACACCAGTTCGTTTACACCATTGTGGGTTTTGTTGATAGATGTTGTAAAATAACAGAAAGAAAGAAGGTGACATCCTGCCTCCTTGAAGCCATGTGTTCAGCCACAGAGTCTGGTCAGCGTAGAGCAGCTCAGGCTGCACACAGCGTGTCCCTGAGGCACGTCCTTGGAAACATCACCCTCCCGCGCTGACCAAACATGCTGGGGTGTGGCACCGTGACTCAGTGCCATCTGCAGCGCCTGCAGGTCTGGTAACATTTCTGAAAGCCTTCAAACTGTCACCTGCTTTTAATTCATAATAGCAAACGAGCCTGAGGTTGGGTGAAACTTGGCCTAAGCTGTCTCTGCTTTTGGCCTAGATGGGCTGAAAGATTTGCAGGTTTTGACAGAGCTGGTCCCAACCTTGGGTTTGTCGTGGAACTTGAAACCACACGAGACAGAGCTGTTCCAGGGCTTCGTGTTGAGTGTTTTTCTGACAGACAGAACCACGGGCTGCAGCAGCTTTAACTGGTGTTCAAAACAGAGCGCAGCTAGGTGCAAAGTAACTCGAAGCATCTAGCTTCTTCCCCTTTCACTTAAATATATCCAACGAGACTGCTTGTTCAGGTAGGTCTCTGTAATCTGACTTCCATTTCATCTCCATGTGCTGTAACACATTTGGTACTGTTCAGAAGGGTCAGGAGAGCAGTGTTTTAATAAAGCTATGGTTAAGAGTCTTTTAAGATTTCCGTAACACTTTTTAGCAATGAATCCTGCTGTCTTGCTTAGCACCAGTGAAGCCGTGATCAGACGGTGTTCACCTTGCTCCTGTGCTGATAGAGCAGCTGGGGGCTGTGCGCACGGCGAGGTGCGTGCAGAGGACAGGATGTGCGTTTGCATGGAAGAATGATTGCGTGACTGTTGCGAATGCTGATACCTGTGGACCCAACTCTGCAGCTGCCAAAGCCAGTAGCAAAATTGCCTTTGACTTCGTTGCTGTACACTGAAACCAAGTGAATAAGATAAGAAGGGCTTGGCACCCCTTCCTTCTAACTCTGCGCAAAACTCACATGCCCTGGGATTTCGGGGAATGTTTCATGTTTCAGCCTCCCGGTTCTGTTAAGGCCTGTTACTGCTCTCGAGGTGGGAGAAACTCCAGATACTATCTGAGCTGATGCCAAGTGTTTAAAGCTTGTCTCTTCTGGTCGCTTTTTCATTTTTAAGCATCTTACAATCTTTAGTTCTGTCTTAAGTGCAGGATTAACTGTGGGAAAGGAATTTATGTCCAGGTGGGGCGGCCCTATCTCTTCCATGTAATCGTACTGCCTTTCAGAAGTTTAATTATTGTGCCTGCTTTGCTGGCTTGTCCTTGCCAGCCTCCTTGGGTAATAGGCTGTAATATTTTGCTAAATGTGAGAGAGTTTCGCTTCCTGATCCACAGCATTCTGCTGAAGTCCACAATTTGTTCCTGTATATCCTTTTAGCATGAAATTGCACCAAGTCAGCTGGGATGTTTCTGAAGACGCTGGATTCAAATTCTGCTAATGGCTCTTCGCAGGAGTTACATTTAGAGAGAGTTCTTCTTGCAGCTACATTTAGAGAGAGATGTGTTGGCTCTATTTGGAGGAAAAACTGGTTTGCTTCACACAAGGACAATATTTTTAAACGTGACTCTCAGGTAGAGGAGACAAAGCTAAACCAAGGAGCCTTATGGTTTTGGTTCTAATTTATGGCATGGAGTGCTGAAAACTTTCTGAATCACACACTGGAGTATTTTGCATTACCTTGGCAGGTGTCTCTCCATGTTACTGTGAGCTGCTGTGTAAGACTGTAACAGGTTAAAGCAGCATTTTTTTGCCCTGGGAATATGCGAAGTATGCAAATAGAAGCTATAAGATCCTATTTGCTATGTTCTTGTGGACAGTTGAGAATTTCCTGGTCACCGTGCACATGCCAAATGTCAAGCATCCTGTATTTTTCTTACGTATATTTAGTATCTGGGTTTGGAAAGGTGGAAATATTCATGTGATCTTTTTTTCTTTCTTACCATTACGGCTGTTCATAAATGTTATATTGAATCCCTGGATGAATAAAGGTAAGAATAAGCTGTTCTGACCTGAAACCTCCAACCTTTAAAGCAGAGAGAAGCTGCTGAAAGCTTTGGAAGTTGCAGTTCACGAAGAGGAGCTCAGACCATCGATTAATTCAAGGCCTGATGCTCTTTTCTCCTTACTGTTTTCATAATCTTCCTTGAAGAGGAGTAAAAAGATGCACTGAATCCACATTGCTTAACAGGAGATCCGTCTGTCTGTCTCTATGACAAACGTAATAGGTCTGGATCACAAATGTGTAATACGGTGTTTTTAAGATAAATATGAAATTGGTGTAAGTAGCTAAGGAGAAGGAGAGTGCAAGGTTTGTAAGTAGGGAGAGTTTTTATTAAGCCTGTTGGAAGGGCTAGACATCAAAGTTGTTGAAGTTAGGGACTCTTCTTAAAATCCCATAATGTGCTATGGGATTTTTCAAAAATTGCCTTTGTGGAGTTTTTATTTCTGAAGCAGAAGATTTGCTTTGTTTGTTTTGCTCTATCACCCACAGGCAGCGCTGCAGATAAGGCAGCTTGCCCTTTGAGTATGGAAAATCCAAAATAACGTAATTACAGAAATAAAAGTTCAGCTTTCTTCATGACCAACAGATAAGACCTTTTGATGTAACCTTCCATGTTTGGAAGATTTTGCAAGAACAGAAACATTTTAAGACCTGTAGGATTTCTTTGTAATCCCTTAATGAAAAAACCAAGCCACTCCTTATTGCACTGTCTTGTATAACTCTGAAATACAGAGAAAAAATGTAACTGTTTAGGCACCATTCCCAGCTTTTCTAAGCTTGCTAAATTGCTGTCCTAAGAACATTGGTATGCGCTTTGGCCTTCATGTAGAGATCAATCCAAAAGACTCAATAAAATGAAGAAAATGTCTTCTGGATGTGGCAAAGCACGCTAAATGGAAGACCACAGTATTATCTCTGTGGGAAAGAAAGACTGAGATGTTTCATTACACTGGAGTACCAGATAGTTCAGTAGTGTTACCCACTGTGGAATACCACTGTGGAATAAAGAGCAAACCTCTGTCACGAAGGCTGGTCTTTAGGTTTGTGTTAAGCTGCTAGGGACTCTTCTTAAAATCAGGTCTTGAGGAAAGAAGAGGAGGAACAAGTTTTTTCACTTGGAATTTCAGCAAATAATTTCCTCGTGAACTTCTTTCTTTGTGTTATGATCCTGTGAAGTCATAATGACAAGGCTTTGTTCTACCAGGGAAGCAAGCTTCAGACCAAGCATCTTCAACCCAACAAGTTTCTGTCCCTCGCTGTTGAAGCTGTTGATTAATGCTGACAAAACCACAACCTTTATAAATAGCAGAGGTTGTTTATAATTTAACTTAGGGAAGTGATGTAAGCTTATCCATTCTGTCAGTTCTCCATCTCTGAGGCTACTATATGTTAGACAGTCCAGTAAGATTAGTAGACTAATCCAAAGACTGTTATATTTCAGCATGTAAACAAAAAGTTCTATTTCCAAATGGACTCTCTTGTGGGTTCCTGGTCACTCAAAACTATGCTCTGTGGATAAGAAGTTATTTCTTGTTGCAAGAAAACTTGTTAGTCCTGTGTTGGGCCAAAGTAGAGAAGAAATGGCCATCACTGGAAAATTTGCCTTCATTGAATATAGGTCAGTACACGCTGTGCTCTCCTTTGCTTCCCTTACACAGCTGTTGCCAATCAATCCTGTACACTTGTGACTTGCCCACGGACCCACACTGAACATTGAATTGCACAGTGTGCTGCAGTGGCTCTGGGTCCTCCCAAGTCTGGATGTTGTGAAGTGAGATGCCTATAGTGCTCGCATGGCAGAAATGAAGGCTAGAAGCCTCCCAGCTGCTTTAGGAGGTCCAGGTCCGGACACCTGTGCTGTGACAGCAATGCAAATGACAAACAGTGCTACAGAAGACATCGTAGACTTCAGAGTTTTTATCAGTTCTCTCTTTATGTCACAGGAATTCTGTTTGTGGCATTGTTGGGGACAAGAGGCTCTTGCTGATTAGTGTTCTTTGCAAATTTTTCAGAAGCGGATCAGTCTGGCTTCTTATGAAAAGTTCTGTAGCTGTGTTTCTGTTGTCTTTTATTTTCCGTGTATTGAGTGAATGTGTTTGGCTTCGTTGTTTGTTTTGGACAAATCTTGGATCTTTGGATCTTGGAATGACTTTTTCTTCTGAATCTCAAGCAAGTTTCCATCCCAGACACAGCTCTTATATACTTAGGGTATTATTCTAAAAACACTGTAAGATTAAGTAGAAATGTCAAAGAGGAGGCTAACAGTGGCTGTTAATTTACATGTTTGTTCGGGATTATGTTTTTCCTACAGATAGATGATGAGGGATGGAGGCAGAAGAGTGGCCCTTAGATTTGACCAGGAATAACTTTTGGAAGAAGGTTTAATGTCAAACCACTGAATATCCAGAGGATATAGAGAGGGAGGAAGTTAAACACGAAATGTAAATGGCATGTATGAAAGCAAAGACGGTAAAGGGGATGGGGAGACCAACTCATCAGAGAGATACAGCTGTGGAGCCCCGTTGTGCCTGTCACCTCTGCAGTGTTCTGTCTTTTCTTTCTCCTTCAGCACTTTACTTTTTGTCCTTGTTTTTTGAGAACTAAGCTTAAAGCTGAGTCTTGTGGGCGGTTTTCTGTAGATTAGAAAGGCCTCCTTTCACCTTAAAGGAAAGATACTAATTTTTCTAACCATAGAATGCCAGAGTTATTCACACCCTACCAAGCAGAACTGGTGAAAAGCCAAAAATGTATGGGTTTTCCTTTGATAGGAAAATATTTGCACAGCTCTCACAAAGATTTAGTGCTTTAGTTTACGAGATAGCACCCCTGTTGTTAATCCCATCTGTACTCTGTGGGATATCTCTGGTGACATACCACTAACGTTTGAGGTAAAAATAGGCTCTTTTGCTGAGCTGCAATAAGGAGCAAAACGACTTCTGCTGTGGTTGAAGTTATCGCAGCCATACTCATTTACATGCCACTCATGCTGGCCTGTCTAAAAAGGAGCAGAAAACTGCAAATAGGTACAAACAGACTGGGGGAGAACATACTTCTGTGCTGTGCAGAATGGGTGCCTGAGTCATCCAGGTGGATGTGGTGTGGAGGTGGCTTTTTCTCGGCTTGTACTGTTGTGGATAAAATCCGTGACTTAAGTTGGCACTGCAGTGCTGGGAGATCAGCAGCACTGGGGGGTGTCTCCCGAGCACGGAGGGGTTGTTTTATGCAGATTGATGCGGTGACATTTGAAAGCATGACATTTTCCCTTTCAGTTTACGTGAGAGATGCATTGAAATTATCGATCTGGGTTTGAACATCCATTAACAGCCAGTTAGCTTTTACAAATGACTGTGGGTTTGTTTTTTTTTCCTGTGTGTCTTTATGGTTTTGTTTTTTTTCTGCTAAGCTAATGAAACACTCATTTCAAATAAGCGTTTTGCAGCCTAGACGTGAAATACTGTCCTAGGTTCAGAAGCTCTCACTATCTTTGCTTCCAAACCTCTCCTTTACTTGCTTCCCACGCCCCGACTGAAAAATCCAACCAGCCTTGTACGTGTGCTAGCTGCTGGTTGTGCGTGTATTAAATATACACTGACCCAGAAAGAGCTGTTGCCTGCACAGCCCAAGGGCTACAGCAGGTTGGATTTAAAGCAAACACAAACACACAAACAAAGCTTTTGCTGCAAGGAGTCTTCATGCATCCAGGATGGAAAGGAAGAGGGTGTGAGGGCAGAGCTGCCTCACTGTGCCCATGGTTGTTTCCCTTTGAAACTTGGACGTTGCCACTCACATCCCATTTGAACCTCCTGCCTGCCACCAGCACTAAGCTACTGCCCGTTTCTGGGCATTTCTCTTTCATATTTCTGTTGTAAGCTTTCTGCTCAGAATATTTCATAAAGCAATTCCTGGTTTGTTTTTCACATGAGGTATTTGAGGCTTTACATCGAATTGGTGTACGCTAGGTGGGAGTAAAAGAGGAAGGACTTCATTGGGTGGCAGCTGTGGAGGTTTACCAAAAGCAAGTTAAGCTGCTAAATAGTTTTCCAACCTGAAGTGCCTCTGCACTCAGCAGATAACTCCCTCGCTGAGGATATGTCTTAGTTTCTAACAGAAGTTACTTCTCTCACAGTGTCTGGTATGAAGCTGTGTTTTTTGTTCCCANATACTGGCTCAGAACATGCGTGATGAGGAGAAATAGGCAATGGCAGCGCAACGCTGGCAGGGTTGCAGGGATTTATTTGGGTTATCTGTAGAGGAGCCAGGAGAGGCCATGGGCAAGTGGCCGTGGCTGGGGGAGCAGGCAGCCTGCACCCGGCATGCAGCAGGCTGCCCACGGCTCTGTGCAGGGCCTCTCGCCCCACATGTGTCCATGGAGCCCTGGCTTGGGGTGAAGCTGCTGAGGGGGAGCACCTGTTGCCAGAAGTGTGAAGGATCTTGCTGGCGTGGGCTGGTAGTTGCATTTCGGCCTGATTTTACGCCCATGGTCTGTGAGTGTTTAATTTCAATATATTTGTGTGTTCAAGACCTGCAGGAGCTGGTATGGACATTCCAGCCCCAGTGATTACAGAGGAGTGTTGAACTGTTCAACAAGAGTTGTGATCGTCACAGGCACAGTTAGAAGCTTTTGTATTAAAGTGTTCAACTTTTAAAATGAACAAAATTTGTTGTTTTCTTTTTTTTACAAAACCAAACCCTTATCTGTTGACCAACAGGCATCCGAGGAAGTGTCAAAATCTCTGCAAGCAATGAAGGAAATTCTGTGTGGGACCACAGACAAGGAGCCACCTACAGAAGTAGTGGCTCAGCTGGCACAAGAGCTGTACAACAGTGGCCTTCTAGTGACGCTTATTGCCAACCTGCAGCTGATAGATTTTGAGGTAGGTCAATGTGCACAGACCTTTTATCTCCCTGGTGTCAGTGTTGTCTGTGACAGCAGCTTTGTATTTCTGCAGTCTAAATTATTTTAGTGCTCTTGAAACATGTTGCACCATTTTTCATGGTGAAGAAGGTGGCTGTTGTGGGTTGGTCAGTCAGCTGACGGATGTGTTCACAGACTGCAAGTAGGAGCAGTACATCTGATTTAACTCTTTTGATTTTCTTAAGAACAAGAGATGTTGCCGCGTGCACCTGAAGTTAGGAAATGGTGCTGAGAATACTGTGTATGACTTTGCAAGCTGCAGTGCTTCACCTCTTCGGGGCACTGCAACCAGAGCCAACCACCATGTCTGAAGAGCGTGTCTAGTTTAGAAGAGATTAAGTGACATGGCATGAAAATAGTTGTAAGCACGGGAAAATCTGTTCAGAGTAGGACTGAAAAAATTAGGATGGTTTAGTTGAGAGGAAAGGTGTTAAAAACTGGCAGCAGGTGGCAATGTAAATTGGATTGCCCCCTGTTAATTTTTTGGATTAAAGAAGAAAGAAACATGATTCTTTTTTCAGCAGAAAAAAATAATAAAAATGCATAAACGTGATGTAATTCTATAGTCAATGGAACTCATAGAATCATAGAATGGCCTGGTTTGGAAGGGACCCCAAGGATCATCATGTTCCAACCCCCCTGCTGCAGACAGGGCCGCCAACCTCCAGATCTGGTACTGGATCAGGCTGCCCAGGATCCCATCCGACCTGGCCTTGAACACCTCCAGAGATGGGGCATAACTCATGGCCAGTTCTGTTGTTAAAGTCAAGAACTTAGTGGAATTAGATTAACTGATCTTCCATATGATTAAGGAGAAAAAGAGTTTTGGCAAAGCAGATTGCAGCAGTTCAGAATAAATACAAACTCTTTAAATTGACCTTTAGCTGGTAGGGGCTGGGAAGAAACTTCATCACTGACAGGACATTACAGTATTCCTGTGGTCTGAGGTCAGCTGCGACAGCCCTCCAGGGGCTGCTGTTGTTAGTCTTGCAGCTTCTGTTGTTCTCTGACACTGATGAATGGTCAGAACTGTCTGTGTGTCTCCCAGGATAGATATCCCTGGTTCCCAGGAACCAAACGTCTTCTGCTGAGGTCTGAAGCCAGTACCCAATGCGTAGGGCAGGGCGGCTGCTGAATTCAAAAGTCAGCTCCCTGGAGAGATCGCCTGATGCTCTCCGAGTCACATTTTGTGGGAGTTGTGTTGTGGAAAATTTCTCCCGTTATTGAAGCCATTTGTTGTTACTTTGCTTCTCTTCCCATTTTGAAAATGGATGAAAAGGAGGGACAATGGGAGATTTACGTCTGCTTTTGCCCCCTCTTCCTCCTGCCCCCAGTAAAGCCAAGGGATTGATTGACTTTCTGTTAGTTTTTGAAAATGTTGTTGCTAGTGGGGTTCTCTTCACATATTGAATTCAGGAGATTTTTTAATGCTAGAATTTCTTCAAATCTTTTCATTTGTCATCTTCCCCCTGGGAACTATTAAATGTCTTAAGTACAAAAAAAATTCACATATAACTATAGCCCAAAAATCACATATATGTTATATTTATGTAGTTTTAAGAAAATAAAAGGGAGGAAGAGAAGATGCTGTTAGCAAATATACCAAAGAAGGGAAGCTGCTGGATTTTTTCATTTGCAACAGTCTGTGTTGCTTTTGTCAGACAAAAAAAATTTATATTGCCATATTTCCTTCCAGTACTTAAAGGGGGCTTATAAACAGGAAGGAGACCGACTTTTTACGTGGGCAGATAGTGACAAGACAAGGGGGAATGGTTTTAAACTAAAAGAAGGGAGGTTTAAATTAGGTGTTAGGAGGAAATTTCTCACTCTGAGGGTGGTGAGGCCCTGGCACAGCTGCCCAGAGAGCTGTGGGTGCCCCATCCCTGGAGGTGCTCAAGGCCAGGTTGGATGGGCCCTGGGCAGCCTGAGCTGGTGGGGGGCAGCCAGCCCATGGCAGGGGGTTGGGACTGGGTGGGCTTTTTGGTCCCTTCCAACCCAAACCATTCTGTGATTGATTCTGTGTTGTTGAACCCAAAGCCTTTAAATGCAAACAATGAATGGAATATCAAACGTGTTGTTGGATGGCTGTTATTACAAACAATTCCAAGAATGTTTATTGCAAAATAGATTTTCCCATGATTAAACCTTTTTCAATCATTTAGCAGAACTGTTAAACGTATACTTCAGCAAATTAGTAGAAAAGAAATTACTTTGAAAAAGAAGATAGTAAAGGAATATGCTGCTTTGTCTTTGTATCCCCACAGACTTTTTTAGTTTATCAGCTTTTCTGCTTACATTTTCTTATATTGATGTCCACATCTGTCATTTAGATTTCTTTATTAAGCAAGCAATTTCATCACTTGTTAACATGCAAATTAGTTTTTTGATCTGTATGTTATGGTAGAAATCAAAGTAATAAATTACTTGAAAATCTGATTTCTGAAGGAGATCGTCTTTATGTAAATGACTTCATTTTGTCCTGACTCTGTTTCTCCTCTTCACCACCCCCCACGGTCCCACTGAAGCTGCTGGGCACTTTGAACTTAATTTTGGTGTAGTTGTACTTACCTTTGAAATCTTCAAAGACTTCAGTTAAGTCAATGGCTGTTCGGAGGAGAGAGACCAGAGTTAATGCCCCGCTTAGCAAAAGGCAGAAGCACAGACTCAAGTCCCCTTTCATTTGTGTTTCATCTGCCAGCACACCGTATAGCACACGTGGCTGGGGTGCAGGAGCGTGCATAGGGCACGTTGTTGTGTCGTGGCATTTCTCCATCACACATCTATAGGAAATGGAGATTTGTTGCTTCTGTCACTCAAAAAACAATGTACAAAATTTGCTAATAACACTGCTACAAAGCACTGAAGTTGGGTTTGAGCAAGAGCCCAGAATCAAGATTAGACTGGATTTTTGAAAACGTAGAACATGAAATTTATAGTTCAGCTTTGAAGAACTTGAGGCAAACGTGCATTCCAGGAGTCAATTTTTTCAAAAATGTGTGATTAACTGTATGTAGGCCTAAAGGTTCACAAGCTGTAAAGCCCATAAAAGAGGCTGGTGACATTGGAAGTCTTCCCTGACTTTATCTTGAGATAGGAGCTAAATTATGATACATAATCATAATTATATCATAATTATAGATATCATGCAATTTGTTACTCATATGGCATCTTTTGAGGTTTTCTTTTTCTCCTGGTCTTAGCCATTGTGCTTTCTCTCCACGCTGCCTTATCTTGTGTTTCAGTTCTCACATGTATTTCATTATAAGGCAAACTCGAATCACAGATCCAAGTGAAAAAAAAACATTGCAGAAGTATTCCTACAATTTTTATGGATGTCTGATGGTGAGAGAAATCTGCCTTGGTTTCCTCCTTTCTGCCTCCATTTCCCTGAGAAGAACCCAGAGAGATCAACTTCTGTCACGATCACCGCTCTCTGGAGAATACGCTGCAATTAGACATAATGCTATAGGACCCTTGACATTGAGTAACTAACGCAAAACTTGGCATAGCAGAGAGAATCACTTAATTTTTGGCCATTTTTATCTCTCCCCTTTCAACAGCTCTTCTCTTTCTGGACTATTTTCATTTTGGAGTCACTGCTGAAGCCACTGGGGATCACGGGATTCCAGACGTACGCTACGGGTGTTGTAAAGAGAGGGGAGAATGGGGCGTCTTCGTCAAGAGTTAGCTTCGCTAAGAGAGTGTCCAAGGGTCAGAATGCTACAGACAAAGGCAGATGGACTGGCTTGGTCTGATTTGATCCTCTCATTTAATTCCCTGAGTCTCCACGCCAGCTGGGTTGGAGCTAGTAGGAAAGAATATTTCGTGTTACTCAGCAGTGATTTATTTGTAGAGGTGAAACCAGGGAATTTCCCTCTGTGTGAAGCTGTCTGCGCCTTGGCTTGAGACATTCAATAACTTATTCGCCAAGGAATGTTTGTCCTCTCAAGACAGATCAATGAGCATGCAGAGATTATAAGCAGCCTTTTGCTGTGCATAGTGCCCCACCGTTTACTCAGTGCCTTGGTTACTGATCATTAGAGCAGCGGTCTCTCCCCCCTGTTGATTTCACCCACCAATTTGTCTCTTGTGGCTAGGGGAGAAAGCACTGGGGGAGGAAGAGGGCTTACAATGCAAGATGCATTGGCAAACTCTGTAGCTGAATAGAACCTAATTTGGAAACATTACCTTCTGAGACATTACCTACGTGGAGAAGTATTCAAAGGCAAAAGATGACTGTACAGATGTGTGTAGGGCTAGACATGGGAGAAAATCAGGTCAAAGTTAAGGATCCTTCCCATATAATTTTGGCTGACGCTAAGGCATGTATGTGACACAGCCTTTTTATCAGTAGCACTTATTTCATTTTTTTTTGTGGTGTAATAATGGTTATAGTTTTAAATTTAACCCTGCTTTTCAAAATGGCATTCACGTTTGTGACATTCAAACCATGAAAAGCTTCAGCTTTGTAAATCTAGACTGTGTTTTGTAGTACTTGGTACTGGCTTGACAACTTACGTCTAGAGGCTAGGGGAGCAATAGTACGCCCTGCAAAAGCTTGTTTGGCTCAGGGTTGTTGTTTGCTTTCTTAGTACTTTAATGTTGCTACATAAGATGGCCAAGGAGTTGCTCAACAGAATAAGGAGGGTACACATCTTCATTTAGAGGAAAAAAAAGGTATAAATGGGTGGTGGTGGAGGGATGGTAGTCTTCAGAGGCACCCAAGGGAGGAAACCTTGTGGCACCGAAGGAGGAGCAAGTGTGATGCTGTGGGACTGTGGAGAGCCCCAGGAGGAGACAGAATTGTTTTTGTTTTAAATTTCGTTTCCACTTTAAATAGAGATTACAGTAAATTGTCATTTGCTCATGTTGTTACAGTTGAAGATGTTTTGCTTCTTTAACAGGGCAAAAAGGACGTTTCCCAGATATTTAACAACATCTTGAGAAGACAAATTGGCACACGCAGCCCTACCGTGGAGTACATTAGTGCCCATCCACATATCCTATTCATGCTTCTAAAAGGGTGGGTGCTTTAATTTTACTTTGATTTTCATTAAGGAGCATTGCCTGGAGCATACTGGTGTTGCAACTGATCTACTTTCTCACTTTCATTTCTTATTTTTTTGTTAAGAAAGGATTTTCAGATTTTCTTCCAGACTTCTTGTTTTGTTTCTTTCCTATTGACTTTCTGCATAAACGTATACTTTTTAATGACTTTTTATTTTCTTTGGCCGTTATTTCTCCACCAAACTTCATGTTGGAATGATTACGTGCTGCTTGTTTTTGATGGCTTACTGTGTGACACGTGCTGCGTTTCTGGCCCTGACCTCTTACGTAGCGCTGTTGACAAGTGCTGAAGTTCGTGTAGACCTCCTTGCATTGCAGGAGGGAGTTACACTGACACCTGTAAATCACTGGAGTCAAATGCAGGACCACCACGTGGTAGAACACAGAGAAGCAAAAACATCACAAGAATAGTTGTGTCTGTGGGACAGACTTCTCAAGTGCTTGCAGCCACATGTGAACGTCAACTTCAAATTAATTCAGTAATGAGCTCCATGTCTTCCAGCATTAAATCTTTTTTTCCCCTTGTAACCTCTGTGGCGGTAAGTGCTGAGCTGCAGTGTGTCGGTGGTTCCCAAGGTAAGTTGGCCAAGGAGGGGATTGGCTGCAGCGTGGAGAAGGCATCAGCTGTAGTTTCAGCACATGCACAAATGTTGGCCTAAAACTCTTGAGATTTTTGTCCCCTTTGCTTGCCCAGAAGTGCCTCCCATTTAGCAAGAATCTTTGCTTTTCCAGCCCCTACAGCCTACTGTTTTCTGTGGTTTTCTTTTGGCTTTAGAATTTTATTTTCCTCTATGGAAAGGAGAATATATATGATTGGGATTAAAGAAGTGATGTAGAAGTGCATTTAATGGCTGCTCAGTGTGAAATAGCGTAGGCTCTCGTAGCAGTTACCTGGTTGCACCAGTCACAGCCATAAGAAAAATATGAGATAGGCCTTTGGAGCTAATGGTACTTCCAAGAATGAATTATTATTTTTTTAATATTCTTCTTGCTCTTGAGTCTTAAGATCGGCTTTTTTTTTTTTCTGTTTGCTCCACAGCCAGTATTAAGAAAATCCTTAAGCCATATCTAAGATTCGAGCATAAGGAGAATGCAGCCCCAAGGGTAAGATCCCTTCCAGCCGGCCTCCCCCTCTGCCAAGGGCAGAGCTGAGGGAGCCTGGCCTCCCTTGGAGTCGGGGGAAACAGGCAGGTCTGGAGCACGATTCCTCTCAGCTGGCTGTTTGCTTCAAAGCTGGCAACATCCCAACGCAGCTGAGCAGGAAGAGAGAAGTAATCGAGTGAACTAATTTCTACCAGGGATTTAAGGAAGGCTGAGACTGTCGTTGGAGGTGCTATCAAAACTCTTGCTTGCTGAGATAGCAAGAGGTGCTGGTCTGACTGCTGCTCCTCCTGGTCTGACTGCTGTTCCTCCTGGTCTGAGTGCTGCTCCTCCTGGTCTGACTGCTGCTCTTCCCACCAGCAGGGTGGGGGGAAGCAGGGCAGGTCGCTCCTCTGACCTAGGGCTCATACAAACATTGTGATTAATCGTGGTTTCACTTTAATTGTGAAACTCTGACTTGCTTTGTGTTCCTAAGCACCAGCATCTTTGAAAAGGGAACTAGCAAGGCTGTTAAATGGATTTTGGTTTCATTTGCTCATTAAAACTCTGAGCACCCTGATCTAGCTGTGGGTGTCCCTGTACATCGCAGGGGAGTTGGACCAGATGGCCTTTACAGGTCCCTTCCAACTGTAAGGATTCTGTGATTCTGAAATTCAGCATGTATATAAACCTCGAGCTATTTATTTCGGGATGGTGATGATCGTTCTCTCAATCATTGCTAAGTTGTGCAGCTGTTTTCGATTTCACATATAGATGCAATCGTTTTCTTCCCTCTTTGTCTTTTTGATTTCCTCCTCTCTTTTTCCCTCATTTCGTTTGTGCACGTTGTGTGTGCAGCTCTGCCGTGTGTCTCGGCTTTATTTACAGTTAGGAAATATTTTTGGATCGCGCCCCAGATATTCTTTGGCATCTTTAGCGACCAAGAATATTATAATGAGAGTAAAAAATTTATGTTATGCATGTGTGCTGCTGACAGAGACTTCAGTGTAGGTGACCCGACCCATGGATGGAGTGACGTGCTCCTTGGAGCTGGCTGCAGCAGCGTGCCCGTGTTACCGTGGGTCTGCGGCTCCTTCTTCTCGACATCATGGCTGTCTTCTCTGGCACAGCACTGCACTGTACCAGAAGTGCCATTTCTCGAGGTTTCCATCAGAGCACCCTGCTGTCTTACCTAACGTACAGGGCTGCCCGAAATTGGCTCTGCAGGTCCATGCCCAAAGCAAGGGCAGGGCCCCTGGCGTGCTGCCTGCGGGCACTGGGCAGGCTGGGAAACACCCAGCTAAGGGCAGGCATCACCCTTGGAAATGTGACGTGAGGACATGTTTTCATGTTTATTTAATGCTGAGTGGAATACATGGACTCAAAATCTGCTTGAAGGAAAGTGCGTTTGGCTGGCTTGTACCATTTAGCGTTTGCTATATGACATTATTTGGAGAGAAAAAATATTTCAACCACGGCTGTATAAGAAACAGCCTGGGACTGTTGGAAGGCTTGTCGTTGTTTCACTGGTACTGGATGCAAAGTTTCCTCTGCCCCCTGACAGTCAGTTCCCAACAGGATCAAGAAAAGGTTGCTTTTTCATTGCATAATGTGAGCTCTGTGGAGTGGGAAGGATCCTGAACCAGGGCTCCCTCCCAGCATTTCCTGCCCAATCCTCCTGTGGCACTGCCAGTGTGAGATCATTGTTCCTACCTTTTAGGCCTCGTTTTGCTTCTTGGCTGCTCCCTCCCGGATTCTCAGCTTCAGAAAAACATGTAGTGCATAGTGCACTGCTTCATACTTTTTTTTTTCTGTAGGTTAATTGACTTTGCTGCTGCACAAGGTCTTGCTCTGATAGCATCTTCTGCGTGAGCAGGCTTTGTGCATGAGCAGGATTTTAGATGAATGCAATGTTCGGTATATAGAGTATCTGAGATATTTGGACCATACTTGAGCCAAGTTTTTCTCTGGTGTCGGTGTATTGCATTAGCCCAGAAATGATTTGGTCCTTTAGAATATTTTTCCTTTTTAATCCAGCGGCTATGGCAGACTTGAAGTTGATGGCACCGTTCTTGTGTTTCTCTCAAGTTACAGGCTTACAGGGCCTTTTGTGGTATCTGCCATGCTCCATGCAGGCTGTAACACACTCAGTCACTGACCTGTGGTGATCTCTTTGTATTACAGCATGGTCCAAGCTTTAGTGCAGTAGTAAATTGGCTGGAGTTGCAGAACTCCCCTGGAGTTGTTCTAAGGATAACCTCAGGCTGTGGTAGGTAGTGTAAAAGAAGAGCAGAACAGGGCTGTCTGTCCAGACCTTCTGGCTTCCAGGCTTGATGTCTCTCTGATCTCCTTCCTGTGCATCCGTACCTCGTACCATCTTCTGTGCTGGCAGATTTCCCTTTGCACCAGGATGTGTCTCTGCCCTCAGACCTGCCTCTCTCAGCCTCCACAATGAATGTTTTGAAATACCTCAAGGCCATTGTTTCCTTTCCTGGTTGCCCTCTGCAGTCAGTGTGGGGGATTTCTTTAGGTTGTAAGTTCAGCAACAAAGAAGAGAACTCTATTATTAGAGAGTAACAATTACTCTTTAGAAGAGATTTTGAAACGCATCTCTGTCGTTCCTAGCTGACGGCTTGCATGGAAATGTGGGTGCAGATAACATGCTCGTTATGACCAGGCAGCCTGTAAACTTCTGCCAGGCGTGTCCCAGGAGCCAAGCCCAACTTCCCTCGCTGCTGTGAACAGTCAAAGGTCCATAACCCAGCTCCAGATAACGGAGCATTTGACTCAGAGTGATTTTGTTGATGCTGGTGTTTTAAGAAGTTATTGTGCTGGAAACAATGTAATTTGCTTTTATTCCAATCAAAATATTTCTTAGCCAAGTATTAAAGATTTTCCTGGCTGCACTCCTAGGGGCAGCTCTGTCTCTTTCTGCTTGAAAACTGCTGCTCCTGCTGAGGGGTGAGAGGTGTGCCTTGGCAGAGAGCAGCAACAAGTGGCTGTCGTCTGAAGAGTCCTAAGTTGCAAATGCTCCCCAAAAGGAAACAAGCGGGCTGGACTGTGCGCATTGCCTTGAGGGTGGGAAGTTCCCTCTGCCTTTTTGGAATAGTGGCTCATTTTTCATTAAGCCAGCTATTGTTGACATCAGGTTGAAGCACGCGGCTCTGGTATGCTCTCAGAACACTGCAGTTCTTTTCAGTTGCATGGTGGTGGTAAATTTGAGGGCCCACTCACTCACAGCACAGATGGCATTTTGTCTTTTTTTTTTTTTTTTTCCGAGTGCTAGGAATTAATTGTGCGAAGGAAAAACGATGCCGATAAGCTCTGGGTGATAACACACAGTTCTGATACGGGATAACCAGCTTATGGAAACAGAGTGTGCTTTCTGTCCCCTCGACTTCATCACTTTCACATGACTGAATAGTGCTGGAAGAAGTTCCTTCTAAGTCCTTCCTGACTGTTAGATTGCATTTTTTTTCCCCCAAATTGTGTTTCTAACAGTTTCGTTTCAGATTAATTTCGGCTTTAAAGACATTGAGACTTTAGAGAGAGAGAGTACCTGAGTTCCCTCCCCCTGCCTCCCTTTCCGGGGCTGGGAAGCGTGCTGGTTCCTCTCTGTGACGACGCCTGTGCCATGGCGGGGCTGTAGCTTGGGGAACAAGCAGACATCTCCCGAGCAAACCCTGAGCCTCTGCAGGGGAGGGAGGGAGCAGAATGCCTCCTGAAGTGCAGGAAAGATCTCCAGAGCTGCAAAATCTTAGTCATACTGCCTGGCTAAACTCTTCCTCCCTTCCTCATTAGACATTAATATTCTAGAGTGAGGCTCTCTGGAAGAGTGGGAGTTGATGGATGGTCGTGAGGTGCTGTGCATTTCATGGATAAAGCGAGGAGCTCGGAATTACATCTGAAAAGGGAGGTGATTGTATTGTATAGGTTTTCCTTCCTCGTAAATCCAGGAGGGTGAAGGCATTCTGACAAAACCCTACGCACTCCGCACAGTCTTCTCACAGGGAGGAGGTGTAGTGCACGTTCATGCTGAAATGTGCATTGGCTTGTGAAGACAGAGCTTTGGGATGGGGAGTGCTGGCAGCCTTACCTGCCTGTCTGCGCTCCTGATGCTGGAGGCAGGGCCCTCATTGACAGAGGCTGTGTGTGCGTTGTAGCCGCTCTGGCACGTGTATTTCCTAGGCCACAAATTTCCTTATTGCTATAAGATTGCCTGTTTATTTTTGTTCCCTTTTCTGTGGTTTGATCTTTTTTGTTCCCTTTCCTTCTCCAGCTATGAATCCCCAAATATTGCCTTGCGCTGTGGAATTATGCTGAGAGAGTGTATCCGGCACGAACCCTTGGCCAAAATCATACTTTTTTCGGAACAGTTCAGAGACTTTTTCAAGTATGTGGAGATGTCAACCTTCGATATAGCATCTGATGCCTTTGCTACATTCAAGGTAAATTATTTGATACCTGCATCTTGATGTTGTGTCAAGACATTCCAAGATTGTGTCAATGGCATTCCATCAGCAGTGATCGTGGAAGATTGTGTTGCCTTTAAACTGGGTGGATTTTTAATTGTTCAGTGAGGGATACAATTAATCCTTGGTCAGTTTGTAACAGGATCCGCAGCAGTGATTCAGTCTGCAAAGAATCTCCATTTCAGTACAGATCTACGTTTCACTGATGTTCTTCATCTTGATGCCCCGAGGCCTTTAATGCAAGCGTTTAAAACTCACATCATGCATTATGTGCAGTTCTTGTGGGATGCAGAACCTTTCTTCTCTCCCCAGAAGTGAAACCACTACCCATCGTGACCACAAACAGTAAAGAGAAGGAATCCTTTAAAATTCTCTTCTGAAATCCTCCGCTGTGACGAGCTCAGTGGGTGACAGCACCACAGAAGAAGGCCCTGACATGGCAGTGGCCCTGGTTTGTGTGGTGGTGCAGGGACGTCTGCCTTCTGATCTCACACTGGTAGTGTTGAAAGCTTGTAGAGAGAGATCACAGGAAAGATTTAATGATGCTCTTCCAGTCACAGTTAAAACACTGCAGGGCTGAATGCTGGGACCGTGTGGGCTGCACTCCGTATCGAGGCTGTGTTTTGTATCAAAAATGAAGTTGGGAGAAGCTTGCCATGTTTCTTGGAATTTGTATATGACCATCATCTTTCCTGCAAAGTGCTAGTATAGACTTTGAGGAAAATTTGGTGCCTATAGGCAAAATATAGAGGGAAAATTGGTTTGTTTCTGAAAAATAACTTAACCTGGGGAGAATTCTGGTAAAGAACCATCTAAATATGGACATAACTCTTTATTTTTTTCTATCATTGGGTTCTTTGCTGTCATAGAAACAAGTTGTTCGTTCTTTCTTCTCAAAGCTAATTAGAAACATGATTAGATAGACCTTAGGAGTATCTGTAAGAAATGTCAGCTCTGCGGTTTGACACACACGGAGACCCGGCCTCAGCGTTCACTAACCCCAGTGGGGTGAAGATTTGCAGAGTGGAAATAATGTCGCGTTCTGAAGTGAGGAGTTGAGCAGGATTGCCAGTTCAACCCCCCCTTGAAACAGCTGAAAGGTACTGCTGTCCAGGGAGCTGTGCTGTCCCTGGGTTCACCAGGTGAGTGTTGCACAAGTGGAAGCAGCACAGAAATCGAGACCAGTAAAAATACATGTGTAAGGCTGCAGAAGAACCCTGCACCGTAACCGAGCTGTTCAAATCCTCCCTCTCTGGAGCTTCACCACATGCTCATAAGAGTGTTTCTGGTCAGAGGAGGTGTCCTTGGACTCTGTTCCCAGCCTGACAGAAGGGATTCCCACCCTTGGCATGGGTTCTGAGCACGACGGCAGGTTGTGTGGCTGGGCCATGGGCCGGCGTCACCCCAGCCAGCAGGCAGGATGTGGGCACGGGACACCTCAGCTGTGACAGATCCTTCGTGGACCTACAGCTGCAGAACTTATTGCTGTCCCCCGTGATCTGAGCATATTTTTAGGAGGATTTAAAAATAGGATCCTCCATCCTCACGTGCGTTAGAGAGAGAGAGAGGGAAGTGTGAGGGCAGCTCTTAGGTCAGAAACCACCTCTTGAAAAGCTTGGGGCAAATCAATAAACTGCATTTTTTTTTTTAAACAAATTGCCTTTTAGCACCTGATACACACCCAGTTCTGGAAACAAGCCAACTGTTCATCGCATCTTCTGTTTGACCATTGCTGTAAATAACTGGAACAGCAAGAAGTGGTGTGGAAGCAATTGGATCACGAAATGTCGAGCTGCTTCCTTTCTAATACCATAAAAATAAGTGCTGTGGTCGCTTACCGGGTGGATTACCGAGCTCTGGGCTTTCCGTTCTCTTTCCCCCGTGTTGGGTTTGTAGTGTGGCCACCAGGGTGTCTGGCTGAGAGCTGAAAGGCTGTGCACCAGAGGAGGATTTAATTAAATGTGCATTAAAGTTTGAGGGTATTTATAGTAGGAAAGTATTGCAATTTTGAATGATCTCGAGACGTACTTCTTAATTAAATTCAGCCAGGTGCGCAGCAGAGGGGAAGCAGAGCTGCTTAACATGGAAAGCAACACAGCTCCTGTTTAGAGACAGTCAGCTGGGGAGGGTGCTAGGGTGAGTACTGCTGCTCCACGCTGCCTTGTGATTTTCTGTGAAACGCTCATTTTGGATTATATTCCATTTGTGCTCCCTGTTGAAAAATGTTGGGCTTGCTTCAGAAGTGCCCGGCACCAAAGCTTGCGAGTCACGTTTGTTGCACTCAGCCTTTTACACTGGCATCATTGCAGTCCTACAGAATACAGGAATGTATTAAAAACATAACGTACTGGATTTTATAGCACTCTGCTTTCCCCGTAAAATTGATGGTAAAAATAAGTTCAAGGATTAGCGTGTAAAAGATTTCTTCTATTTGAGATGCTGTAGGGGATGTGAGTGGTGCATCTACTCCGCTTCAGTCTCTATGGGTAAGGAAACCGAGGGAAAGGTGATGAGAAAGAGATCAGAAATGGATTCACTGAAAAAATATCATCTTGAATGGACTTTGTCAGGATTCATTGTGATCAGAGTTATGTTTTAAAAGAAGAAAAAAGATACAACTTAAATACCTCAAACTGGCCACTTCGGTTGTAGCTATTCCTCCAGTCAAGAGACTCGATTTCCTCTGGAGCTGAACATGCACCTCTGTGCTGAGCACCCGCATTCCCACTCTGGGGAAGAGGTTGCTTTAATTCCAGTTAGAATTAGGCAGCCACCTTGCAGGCTGGGGTGTCTGCCACGCTGCTTCCGCTGTCTGAGGGCCTCTGCCACTGCTCTCGGGCAGAAAAACAGCCACAGGAGGAGATCATCCCCTCTGCTTGAGAGCCCTTTCTGGGGATGGAGTGGCTGTGGAGGGAGCCTGGATTCCTAGCTTAAGTTTGGGCCTAACACTTATGTTTTAAATAAACAGAGGTAGATATCCAGTGGCTGAAGTAGAGACTGCCTTGTAGACGAGCAATAGCAGTTGATCCACCTTAGCATACTCTTCCAGCTGTGGGGCAGCAAGGAGATCACTTCTGGTTTTGGGATCAAAGCTGATCCCTCCACAAAGGGTTATTTTGCCATTCTCCTTTCCCTCACCACGGTTATTGAGAGTACTGCACACGGTGACCACAAAAAAGAAGTCTGAAGGGGGAGAGGGAGAGGGAATGTAAAGAGCTTTGGAATAACGTTCTGTTGGTTCTGTTAGCGTTGACTGAATTCTTCTTTAAAATCCTGGTAAACACAGAACAGCTGAATTTCATGCAGTATCGTTTTAAAATGCTTCTTGTTTATGGAAATCATGTTGGAAATACCTCCTAAAAGATGATGAGTTATAAATATTAAAGTACACGGGAGAATAAAGAGACAGCTGGCTAAGCACGCTCCCCAAGGTGACCTTTCTCTGTTCTTTTCCAGGACTTGTTAACAAGGCACAAGTTGTTGGTGGCAGAATTTCTGGAACAGAATTATGATACCGTAAGTGCAAAGGATAGAAGAACTTTCCAGAATCCCTGCATGCTGAGCTGGAAGAGGCGTGCTTTCAGCAGCGGAGGGTTTCATGCTCCGCATAAAGTAGTTGAACAGGAGTGCAAAACAGAGCGGTGCTTTTGCTAAATGTGGCATTTAACATGCAGGTACCCGCACTGCTCACACACACACGGGACAGATCTTGTCTTCTTATCGTCTGTAGTCAGGTAGTCCCTTGACTTGTTGCCATTTTTCACTTTGACTTTTTGGCTCTGTTCTGAACCAAATGTTGGGTAGAAAAATTCCTCTGGAATCAACTAAAATCGGTCTGATACAGGTAAAGGAATGAGACTACAGGTTATGTTCCTGTGTTACCTTAGGTATTCTTTATTTCACTGCCAAAAGAAAAAGGCTGAAGACTCTTTATTTCATTCTAGAGTTACCAAGAAGGCTGAATAAAGGCTGATTATTGCAGAGTCATAAATGAGCTTAACTGCAGCAAAATGGGTGTCTCTGCTAATCTTTTCTCTGTTAGTGCTGAAGGACTACAGTGGAACAGTTTCCAATCTGCATTTATTGAACATTTAAGATTTGAAGTATAAATCATGGCCATAAGGATTTTTCTGTAACAGGACTGGGTTTGTGTTGTTTGTTTGGTTGATGGCTTGAACACAGCGCTGCCACTCAGTCTCCTTGACCACAAGAATCCTTTGATCCAATCCTGCAGAAGCCAGCGTGCACCCTCCTCCTTGTGAACCTCGTTCTGCAAATTGCTTGCATGAGTGAGGGTGTTGAAGGCAGGTGGCGGCTCACAAAAGAGCTTTTGGCACAGGCCAGTTTGGGATGCACTGCCACCGATGTGGGATGTTGTATTAAATCACAGAGCAGGTCACGACCCTGATGTGAGTGAGCAGGTGTGGTGTGCTGGACCCACGGGTCCTAGCAGCAGATTCACTCTGCTGTACGGGCGCTGGCTGAATTCTGTCCTAGCTGGCTCATAGCACCTCCTCGGACAGCCAGTCCTATGTGGTGTCACTTGCTGTGGTGTTTGGCAGATGAGCATTGCTGGGCATTAATTCACTACAAGCAAAGAAAAAGGGCGGCAGGAGCTGGGCCTGGCGCTGCAGCGAAGTGTGGGAGGGGGGCACTGCTGCTGCTTCTGCTGCTCCCCTACTGCAGGAAGAACTGGGAGAAGGGAGTGGGGAGGAGGAAGGGTGGACACGAGCTAAATGGGTTTGTCTTTTCTTGTTACTGTAGATCTTTGAGGATTATGAAAAACTCCTTCATTCTGAGAATTACGTAACAAAGAGACAATCTTTGAAGGTAAAGTAAAGCTCCTACCACTTTCCTTCTGAATTCGTATTTCATATTATGCAAAATATCAGAATGTATATATGGCAATGAAGTAAGCATGTACTTTCTAACAAAAAAAAAAGGGATGATAGAGGATGCTCTTTATGTAAAGCACAAGAGCTGACTGAATGTTATCTTCTGGGTCCTTGGTGAAGCACTGCACTGTTTGTATGGAACAAGCACCATCATTTTTCCTCTGACCTCAAATTGTGCTTCAAGTCAGGACATAGTTAAAACGAACTTGAGAGGAGCATCACAGTCCCTGTTTGGCTATTGCCGCTGCAGCACCAAATCTGACACGGAACGCAGACGGGACCGCATGGGTGTGTTCGTGTAACATCTCAGGGAGATGAAGGTGGCTTTGTGGGACTCTTGCACTACTCTTGCTTCTGTTCTAGCTGGCTCATACCTGCCCCTGTTATGTTCAGCCCATATCTGGTAACCCTTACTGTAATGTTTGGAAGCTGGGCACTAAGTAACTCACTACATGATAAGAAGCCTGGTTAATTTGAACGTAGTGACATTAAAACCTCTTTAGGCAAACTCTAGAAGTATGCTGCTGCTTTTTTGTGTGTTCAAAAACCAGGTGGTAATCTGAAAACACTGTTATTTCGTAATTGTCTCCATAGCTGCTGGGTGAATTGATTCTAGACCGACACAACTTTGCCATTATGACGAAATACATCAGCAAACCAGAGAATCTGAAGCTGATGATGAACTTGCTGCGAGACAAAAGCCCCAACATTCAGTTTGAAGCATTCCACGTGTTCAAGGTGAGCTAGCACGAGCTGTTGAAGATGGCAGGCTTTCTTGTCTGCTCACAGAAGTGTCTTTCAAGGTGTCTGTCAAGAGAAAGCCCAGAAAAATAAGGCTGAAGGTTGAGGTTTAGAGTCGTGTCAAGGGTCCCTTCCCCAGCTCTTAGGTCATTTTACCCTGTGATTGTGGGTAAATATATTTAAAATAACAACAAAACGCCACAAGCTCCCCAATGTCTTAAAGCTCTTCATTAAGACCAAAAGTGGATGATGTTACTACTGTGCATCAGTGTGAACGCCATTTGCTTTTAAAGGTATTAGAAAGATTTGGTAAATCTGAGCTTGACGTAAGTTTAATCCTTCTGTCCTTTTGCACTCCTCATCAATGGAGTCTTCAACACTTACCAGACCCAGCTAGTGTCCTTTTCTTCATTAGGATTAATACTAGCAGGTGAACAGTTTACTGTTTTCCTCTCAAAAAACTTCACTGCTCTGGGTCAGAGGTGTTGTTACTATCCAAGACAACCTTTGGAATTACCACCATAATTTCAAACTGTGCAAACAGAGTTGCTAATAATTTTAAAAGAAGGGGAATTCTGAGGATATCATCCCCCAGGATGGTTAAGGAAGAGAGCAGATCACAACAGAAGTCCTGCTGTTGTGAGAAGGTTACGTCACCTCCACACATTCAGGCTCTTGTTGACTTTTGTAGTTCTGCCATTTCTGATTTGGCAACAAGCTTTCAGGTCTTCAGTGTGGAGGCTTAGAGGATACGCAGCTTCTCCAAAAAGCTTTTCGCTTACCTCCGGAAAAAAAAGGGTCAAGGAAGGTTAAGAAGAAAAATCTCTCCCTGAATTAAGCAGCTTTGTAAGCTGTTCCCTTGCTGACTTTCTCTGTAGTCAGTGGAATCACTGTGAGCAACTTCTCCTCCTCCTTACCAGGAGGTTTGTAGCTCCAAGATAAGGGAGCAGTCAGGCTCTGAACCCTGCAGCTTTTGAGATGCTCATGGAGGGAAGGGTCAGAGGATTGGGCTCTGTGTGCTGCTCTGTGAATAAATGCCGGATTTGTATGCATGAAACACAGAAATTGCTGGTCCTGAATTAATGATGGGCATGACCTAAGCCTTGGGAGCAGCTGATTTTACTCTTGTAAGAAGCATTTGAAAGCATTTTGAATAATTTGAAATTTGTGCAACTGTGTCACTCGTTGCTGTTGCTCCCATTCCGCCTTCCCATTCCTTCCTTCTTTTCCTTTACTGCAGCTCATGTCTCACTTCCAGGTACAGCGCAGGGATTGTAGACTCAGCTTTCCCCAGCCACTCGCAGTCCCTTCCACGCGGACATAACGCTGAGCAAAACAAATAGTGCATGCTGGTAACGTGCCGTCTCCTCAGTTCCAAGCACCAACCTCTGTCCTCAGATAGCATCCTCCGTGGGACCTTGCTGGTTTTTTCCAGCAGTACCCAGCAGCAGCATTAAAGCAGTGCCTGATGCTATCTTGTATGCATAGCGCTCGCTGTGTGGGAATTGCAGACTCAGGGCAGAGTCTGGGCAGCTGCAGGTTGCTTGTTCATCACAGCAGCAGCACACCAGAGTGACTGGAGGCGCAGCAAAGCTCTCTTTTAGGTCCTTGCTGAGGGCCTGGGTTATCCGGGTTTAGAAGCATTGGGCTTCTCCCAGGTGAGCAGGGGAGGTGTAGGGTATGTTACAGAAAATTCCATTGTGAATTAGCTTTGTAGAGGAGGTCAGAGAAGAGCGTTTTCCTCTGATTTCACTTCTTAAATTGAAATTCTATCTTCTGGAGAACTAATAAAAGAAATCCTTAAATATTCAAGAGAACGGGCGAAAGCACTGCTCCTTTCTTGTGCCCTGCTCTGCCGCGTCCCTGCCCGCCGTTTCTGGGGTAGCGTCCCTCAGCCCTCTTGTCAGCCCTAGTAACGCTGTGCTGGGGTAGCCGGGAGAGGGATCTGGTCCTCAGCTTTGAGCTTGTGAATTTTAAACTCTGCCTGCATTTTTAAATTGTGCTCGCAAAATGCCTCTATGGCCTGGCTGAAATTACAGCAGACGAACCACAGAGATCTGGAATCCAGGGTCTCCTGAGAAGTGGATATTGCTGCTCTGTCTGAGCTGCCAGAATATTTGGGTTTGAATTACCTGATGTAGATGTTTCACCAGTTAGACACATTTGAAATGAAAAAGTGCTTGTTTTGTAAGCATTCACCTTCCAACTCTCCCGTGCCACAGCCAGCCTAAAAAAAAGGTGTGAGCTGTAGCTCTGTGAGGCAGTCTCTAAGTACTGAGGATTCAAAATTGTAAGAGAGAGACTACAATGATGAGCACCTCAAGTGCAAAAGTACTTTGCAGGTTTGTTTGGTGGCTGAAAATGCCAGCACCCCTTTGAGCTTTGAGAACATTTTGCTCACCCGGGATGCTTTGCATGGGAAACGAGGACAGACGGCGTCCTCTTGCAGGGCCTCTTTCCATTTTCCTCTCAGGAGATGCTTGACTTTCCTCCTGTCTTCTTTCTCTGGTTGCCTGAGCAAGATGGAGCTTCTGCCTTGCGGCATCACCCTGAAGGACGGTGGCTGTGTAAAGCTGGATGTCCCACAGGGGGTGTGTGTGGGGATTAGCCCGTATTTCATAGAATCACAGAATGGGTTGGGTTGGAAGGGACCTTAAAGCCCACCCTGCCCCAACCCCCTGCCATGGGCAGGGCTACCCCCCACCAGCTCAGGCTGCCCAGGGCCCATCCAACCTGGCCTTGAGCACCTCCAGGGATGGGGCACCCACAGCTCTCTGGGCAGCTGTGCCACAGAAGCCTCACTCACCTTCTCAGTGAAAAATTTCTTCCTAATATCTAATCTAAATCTCCTCTCTTTTAGTTTAAAACTGTTCTCTCTTGTCCTATCACTATCAGACCATGTAAAAAGATTATTTCACTCCTGTTTATAAGGTACCTTTAAGTACTGGAAGGCTGCAGTGAGGTCTCCCCGGAGTCTTCTCCAGGCTGAACAAGCCCAGCTCCCTCAGCCTTTATTCATAGGAGAGGTGCTCCAGCCCTCTGAGCATCTTCATGGCCCTCCTCCGGACCCACTCCAAAACTCTGCATCCTTCTTGTGCTGGGGGCCCCAGGCCTGGACACAGAACTCCAGATGGGGCCTCACGAGGGCAGAGTAGAGAGGGACAATCACCTCCCTGTCCCTGCTGGCCACCCCTCTCCTGATGGAGCCCAGGATACCATTGGCCTTCTGAGCTGCAAGAGCACACTGCTGGCTCATGTTCAGTTTTTCACCCACCAGGACCCCTAGGTCCTTCTCTGCAGAGCTCCTGTCAAGTTCGTCTTCTCCCAGTCTGCACACGTATCTAGGGTTGCCCTGATGTCCCTGGTGTGGGACACCGCTCATTGCCAGCCTCCGCCTGGACATAGAGCCATTGACCACAACCCTCTGGCTGTGACCTTCCAGCCAAATTTAATCATTAGGAAAAGCTGACACACCCCACCTCCGTCCTTCTCCCCCAGAGATACCCCCATGGGGTCTCCCAGAGCCGTGGGCCTCGGCAGGCAGCAGCTCTCCCCTGCACGGATCCCGTGAGGAGGTCTCAGCCGTGGGCATTCACACGCGGAGGAGCGAATGGTGGGAAGGGCTCTGCAGCTGCTGTGGTGGGGCTGTGAGCCTGTGTCAGTGTGCCCGAAGGGGAGAGTGCGGCTTTAGATGTACAGGAACGCGGGACAGGTCGTCCCGTGACCTGATGCAGTCACAAGAAAGGCTCGGAACGGGCTCGCTTGGCTTTCACGCAAACAAATAGGTTGTTGTGAGGAAAATGCCCTGGAGTAGTGAAGTAGGGTGATGTAACTTTCTTGCTCTCACGCAGACCTATAGCAAGATATATTTGGCTGTTTAAGTCTAAAAATAGACGGGGTACGCTGTGTTTTGTGGCCTTAGCTTCATTTTTCCATCCTTGTTCACGCACATTGCAGAGCTGCCTCCCGCAGCCTGCTCTGCAAATGGTCTCACGTCATTCAGCCACGCTGATGCTTTCCTCTTGACCTGAAGGTGAAACCAGGTGTGCGTGGATGTGTCCTCTGTCTCTGGGCTGGAGAGCCCACGGGGCGAGGAAGGCGAGGCGTTGAGCTGCGAGCGGCATGAGCTGCAGGGCTCTTCGGCGTGCAGCTCCTTGATGCGGTGAGGTGGTGCCTGGCCCCAGGCGGAGCCTTAAAATACTCACCCGGGGCACCCCAGCCCTGTGCTCACCTCTGCTCTGTGCACTCTCAGAGGATGCTGAGGGCTGCCCCTTAGCTGTAAGGAGACGAGGCTGGGTTCTCCAACCCAGTGGTTTTGGTATTTTTTGGAAAATAACACAGTGTATGACTTTTAATGCAGAATAGAGTAAGAGTTTCACTCCGGGCAACTCTTGAGTTGATTTTCATTCCAGTCCCTTTAAAAATATTCACTAAACGGAGCTATGTTGAGACAGTTCCTATTTTTAGAGCTGGAATTTTAATACGAGTGCTCTTGATTTTGGGTCTCTCTCGTGTATCAGAATTAGGCCCTTTATGACACAGCCATAGGTGAAGTGGGTGTTCTGCAACGTGTTTCAGCTTCAGTCAAACTTCATCTCAGGGAAAATGCTCCAGCCAGCGTTAGTGATGATTCCTACTTACAGAGATAGATTCATCTCTTCCTTTATGGCGATACAGCCTTCTGAATTTGGGGACTCCTCTAAAAGCAAACCCTGATGGTGCTCCTGATGCTGGGCATTGTGGGGCTGGTGAGTTGATGCTTGCAGGATTGCTTCTGCTTGCCTGGCTGCGCACTGAATAACATTTCAGGAATGTTCTGCTCCTTGGACACTCTGTCCCTGCGAGTCCCTGCTGACACTGAGCAGGACTGTCAGCCTTTGTGTGGATGCTCAGTCTGACAGTTTTGCAAAGGGAGATAATAATCTGTAAATAATTGAGCAGGAAGATGAACAGGACGAGATGTCTTCCATTAAACCAAGTTCTTTAATTATTGTCTGTGGTCATACCCGTTGGTACTTACTGGGTTTACCACTGAAACCTTTCAGTTCCATTTGCTGACCAGGTTGCTTTCACCAGAACGATGCAGATTTCTTCATTTTGAGTCAGCCTTTGGCTGGCTCTGCAAAGACTAATGCTCCTCGAAGGAGGGTGTTCAGCACGTCAGGATCAGGCTTCCCATAGCAGGTCCCACCGGAGCCGTCATCGCATCGTTCCTGAAAGCCTTGCTCATGTCAGTGGGCTTGATTGTTTTCTCCTGCTGCTCACAAAGTGGGCATTGGACTCCAGAAAGAAAAATTCCCAACAGCGTTCTGTGGGGGTTATTTTCCTCACCCCCACCTGCAGGCCCATGCACTGCTTTCTTCAAAAGAAGGCCAGGTGCTTACCCCAGCGCAGGTCCTGGAAGTTTCCAGCCTCCGTCAGCTTTCAGTATCGAAAGGGGGGCTATAAAAAAGAAGGGGACAGACTCCCTAGCAGGGTCTGTGGTGATAGGACAGGGGGATGGATGTAGCCCAGTTCTGCACGTGGGCAAAACGGCAGAAATAGCAGAAACCTGTGGGGAACCACAGGGCTGGGGCGAGCCATGGTGCTGCCTGCACTGGGCTGGATGAAATGCCGTTCTGTGCTGTCAGCAGATGCTTGTTTTGATTCTGGTTTGAACAGGCTCGGAGGGAAACTGGCTGTTTTCCAGCTCTGTCCATCCTTAATTTCTTCTCGTTGAGTAGAGAACAGCTCGAGTTATTTGTGTTGTTGCACAAGTGCTCGGCGCTGTTTTGTTGACCGGCCATGGCAACCCCGGCACGAGCCCCATGCGGGAGCTGCTCCTGTGGTCCTGGGGTGCAGGGGGCTGGCTGAGCCCCCCATCTCCTTGGCCTCCTGGGGTCCCTGGGAAGAGCTCGGCACCGCTGGCCTCCAGTTTCTCTTGTCAGTATTGCAGAAAAAACATTAAAGCAGCAGTGCACAGGTGGTGCTCAGAGTTGTGGGTTTTAAAAGAGGAAAAATGAGAGCAAGAGCAGTAAGCCCACACCCTGGTGAGTGCTGGGTGTCCAATCACAGAACCTGAGAACAGTTTGGGTTGGAAGGGACCTTAAAGCCCACCCAGCCCCAACCCCCTGCCATGGGCTGGCTGCCCCCCACCAGCTCAGGCTGCCCAGGGCCCATCTAACCTGGCCTGGAGTGCCTCCAGGGATGGGGCACCCACAGCAATCTGGGCAGCTGTGCCAGGGCCTCACCACTCTCAAAGTGAAGAATTTCCACCTGAGAATCACCCACCCCCCTGCCCAGCCCGACTGCGTGCAGCCCAGAGCTGGGTGCACCCGGCAGCGCTGCTCCCAGCGCTGTAAATTTCCACGCTGCCGTGAGCGGATTAGGCCGGGGAAGCGGAGCCTCTGACACGCCTTCCAAACCAAAACAAAGCCAGCAAGGGTAATTTTAGGCCTGGGTTAGTATGGAAAGGAGATCAGAACTGACACGGAGCTTTTCCGTTCTCCTGATAATTAATGAATGTGTAGTAAGTCTTGCGTGGGGAGGGGCTGATAATGGACAGCCTGCCCTCAGCAGCTGGGTTTGCAATCAAGTGCTTTGCCAGCAGAGAGCAAAACTGAGGGGAACCGACACCACGCGCAGGCGCAGCTTTGCTCCAGGCTGCGTTGAACCCCCCTGTCTGTAGCTCCCCTCCCTGTGCCTCGGGACCAGATGTGCAGCAGTGCTGGCCCACGGCCGGCTGTGGGGGAACGGCTGGGGCAGCGCTGCGACCCATCGCTCATCTCTCTCTTCTCTCTCTGCACGCCAGGTTTTTGTGGCCAGTCCGAACAAAACACAGCCTATCGTGGAGATCCTGCTGAAGAACCAACCCAAGCTCATCGAGTTTCTGAGCAATTTCCAGAAGGAGAGGACGGATGACGAGCAGTTCACTGATGAGAAGAACTACCTGATCAAGCAGATCCGAGACTTGAAAAAGCCGACGGCGTGAAGAACTCCTCTCGTTTCCCACCGTAGGCATTAATCTCGTTTGTTGAGTTCCTCTGCGTCCCTTAAACACCACAGTAGTGCTTGAGAAGGCACAGCAAGTGCCTGGGGTTTTTATTTTGTCTTTGTTCCTAGCTGTCAAGAGTATAGGGGTTTTACATGAAAACTAGAAAAAAAAAACACAAAAAACCTAGAATAATATATTATTTTTAATCAAGACTATAATTATTTATGTCCGTTTAGAATCCCTCTGTACTAGAAGCTGGTTTGCCAGATTTCCATTTGGGCTTAAGAGGGACGAACCTCATTGCTTAACTTTATCAGCGAGCTCGAGCCATTGGTGAGCGCACGGAGCAGTCCCTGGGGCTGAGGCTCTCCCTTCGCACCCGTAGTTGTGACTTAGTTCTACCGCTGCGCACACAGAAGACTGTGAAAGAGTACATTCGTCTCTGGAGTTAGCTGCACTTACACATGCCCTTCTTTAGCCAGAACAGTGGGAGACTAAAAGCAGTAAGGGTCACATTTTGCTTTGTTGTTGTGTTCTTTCATCTTTAAGCTTTCTTTTACCCTAGATTGGAGGTTTTCTATTCAGTCTGTGCTAGGGAGGTGGATGAAGACACGTGGCCAGACAGTCACGGACCGATGGGCCACGTGGTCCCCAGCAGGAGGACGGCACGAGCAGCCTCGGCCTGAACCGCCGTGTGGCCCCGGAGCCACTGAGAGCTCAGGAGGCCGAGGGCTGCTGCTTGCCTGGTGTTTTCTATCCTTCTTCGTGCAGATGTGGGTTCAGGTTCCATGCTAAGTTTCAGCAGGGGAATCGTTGCACTGCTCACGTTTTAAGCTGAATAAGCTCCGTGGTCCAAACAGTGTTTCCCAGGGGTGTTGGAACAGTGGAGGGGTCTTTTTTTTTCCAGTGGGAATGAACATGTTACTCTGAGGGCTTGATTGGGAAGTGGGGTTTGAGAGTGGTGAGTGGAAGTTTCTTGAATTTTTCTTGACAGCCGAAGTCCTGAGTGCTCCTGTTTGTTGTAAGGCCGTTGTCCAGCTAACGCTGTAGCTAACGCTTCAGATAGGAAGGTGAAACTGAGTTGTAAAAACGGAACTAGACTTTTTCCTTCATTAAACTGATGTATATTGGGGTGACTGATACTTCTATTTATGTGCTTTAGAAAAGGGATGAGACTGAACAGATTGTGGAGTCATGGGTGGTCTGGGTTTTTTCAGATGTCAGATACACACAAAAAATGTACATTTTAGTTGCCTGGAATTTACGAAGGAAATATTTACAAGCTATTAAAGGCATGATTACTGACTACCCCTGATTTCTTGGAGTGTTTTTTTCCTCACAGCTTCATGTGCTGGTCCTGCAGCAGTTGTTGGCAACGGTCCTCTTGGTTGAATCTTCCCCAGGCTCAAGGTGCTTAGCTCTTCGGCAGAAGGAAAAGCGAAGGAAATGGTGAAGATGAAATTAAGCACCATCTTCCTGTTTCACAGCAGGGGGAGACACGTCCCTAATTAAATGAAGATGGGGTCCTTGGACTGAAGATGGAATGCCCAGTTCCCTGTGGTTCATTCAGTCACAGCTCCTCCTCTGCCGGAGCGCTGCTCCCCGGGGAGCGCACAGTTCCTCTGGGATCAGCGCCGGCAGCGCTGTGGCCACAGGGACGGTGCGAGGACGGGGAAGGAGGTGTGGGCTGGAGAGAAGGGAGTGGGAGGGAGCGGGGGCTGCAGCCTCTCAGATCCAACCCCCACCCCGCAGCTGGGGGGCTCTGAGCTGTAGGAGTGAACCTCTGCCAACACGTGGTGTACACCCATCTGCACAATGCTGCACCCATTGGCACAGCTGAGTGATGGGAATCTGTGACTGTTCTGTCCCAGGGTTCTGGCAGTGTGTGCTATTAAGCAAGCTCTGCTCAGTGCAGGCTGCAGCCTCCCCTGCCTGCAGGGCACAGTGTGTGCCAGCTGGTGTGGGAACACAGGCAGGCTGCAGGCCCTGGGCCTCCAATGAATGTGGGTGTTACAACTCCGTGAGCCCCTAAAT
The DNA here is from genome assembly GCA_013396635.1 of Penelope pileata. Lineage (NCBI taxonomy): Eukaryota > Metazoa > Chordata > Aves > Galliformes > Cracidae > Penelope > Penelope pileata. The sequence continues at coordinate 1,000,965 of WBMW01003703.1, read as the reverse complement.
CTGTGTGCTCAGGGGCCAGAGCAGATGAGAAGACAAATGTGGAGCCCACAGCACCTCTAGCACGGTGAGGGTGTGCAAGCACCTGGGCAGAGCAGGCACCTCACCACCAAGCTTATACAGGCACAGGCTGCACGGCAGGAGGCAGCTGGGTCGCAGATGAGGCCCCAGGGCTCTGCCTGCGCGGGGCGGGTGGGAGCCTCCCTGCCTTTAAAGCTGGGTGTGGGGAAATGCAATGCTCACAGACTGCCTGGCCTCCTGCCCCAGGCAGGTGGCGAGGGCAGGGCCACAGGGAGCTCTGGCACTGCACAGGCCTCTGCCAAGTGCGTAGGGGAAGAGCATTGCTGGGGAGGAGATGTCCCTTCAACCCCAGCTCTCCCCAGCGCCCCTTCTCACCATGCAGCCTCTGCTGGGTTTTGCTTCCTCCGGCTGTCCTGCCCCACGCTGCCACTGAAGGGTGACTGTACCGGCCTCGTCCTGCTTTAAATACAGCTGCCAGGTATTTCTGAAAGGACAGCAGGGAGGAGGAAAACCTGTCAATGCTGGCGCTCATATGACATGTCCCTAAGGCTAAGCTGTTGTTGAAATACTCCATGGCTCCCCCAGGATTCTTCAACCCCTGACTTTTTTCTCCAAGTTGGAAATTCAGCTGCCCTAGGGGGAAAGTTATTGGCAAAGGAATGAGGTGACCTCACCAGAGCCAGAGGAAAGGCAGCTGAGCAACGAAGGCAGAGGAAGAGGAAAGCACAGGCAGCCTGCAGCGGCCTCGCTGTGCTACCACCCCTCCCCGGCTGCAGCGGGAAGAACTCTGCAGCAGTGCCCAGCCGTGCCAGAACAGGGGGACACCTCACACCTCCTATCCCTTTAAGAGAACAAAACTGTGATACGACCACTTGGAAACACCACGTGCCTGCTTTGCCTTCCTTGGATTCAGGCAAGAGGAGCAGCAGAGCCTGGTTCTGCTCCCAGATGGCCGCAGCCATGTCCCTGCCACCCCCTCAGCGCAGTGGCAGGCTGCAGAGGAGGCCATAAAGGGTGGGCACAGTTTCTAATAAACCAAAGTGCTTAGCAAGACCCTTCAGTACTTACTGCTGGATTCGTTTATTAGCAGAAAACATGTTTCGCTGTAAGGCAAACAATGAACAGAGAATGTCTGTAATTCTCAGTCAAGAGGCCAAGCTTACCGGTGGTTGCTACCTGCAGTTGAAATGGCTGCTCTGAAATGAATGGAAGAGACCCAAAATGCACTCAGAAATTTCATACATACATATAAAATATACAGATTTTACATTGCTTAATTTTAAATATATTTTTCTTTTGATGTAAGAAACGAACACCCTAGAGTTCATTTGCAAAATAAGCACTGCAGGAGATGCCCGACCTCGCGTGCCTCTCCTGGGCAAGCAGATGGCATGCACAGCAGCACCGGCACAGTCCGTGGGTCGAGAGAAACCCTGGTCACATTCTTCCTGCTCTGCAACCCCAGCAAGAAACAAAGCAGAGTTGCAGTGATAATCAGAGCCTATAGAAATCTGTGAATTTCTGGAGGAATCTGCAGAAAGATGGCATGACAGAAAGTCAGACCTCGAAGCCTTCAGCCTAAAAAGCAATTCCAAGTTTCACAGAAAGTTTTGTACAAAAATCCTTTTCAAAAATCAATAAAAACTAAAGGTAAAATCTTAACTCCCCATGAAGGTTACCAGCAGCATTCACCGCAGTGCAGTTAGTTAATGTATGCAACACTTGATGCGTCTCTTGATTCAGCCCTCCAGGTACCCAGGCCACCTACAACCTTTGGGGACTTCTCAGTTTCAGCTCTTCCTGTACAGACTTCTTCACGTATTCTGATACCAGCTGACTGACTAGGATAAAACCTGACAGAGCCTTAAGCCGGCACCTGTTTTTTCCCTGCTTCTACCTCAAGCAGAAGGGCACTGCTGATGGATGATGGAGAGGAGAAGGTTTCAGGGGCATGGTGGATGTTTAATCTAGACAGTGTTCTTCTAATCTGTAGAAAAAGCCAAGAGCAATCACTCTAAGACAAGATGCTTACAAGAAGTGGAAGGAAAAAATATGCCAATGTAAAATTTGATTTAAAAGAGACTATGAAGACAGTCTTACGAAGCACCAATACCCAACTTTAACCTCATATGGCAGTCGCAAGCAATGAAACCACAGTCCTCGATGAGGAGGAAATCCTGCTAGTGAGGTTTGCACAACACCCAGAACAGCAACGCCATCCCCAGCCCCACAGCTGGATCTGCACTGGACTCTGAAAGTGACAGGTGAGGCAGAGGTCTCCTGCTGCTGGATCTGCTGGTCCCGAACTAAGCTCAGGATCGCAGTTCCTGTGCTCTGGACCACAAGACCTGGTGGCAGTTCAGCTTCTTCCTCATGAGCTGCTGTGCAAATGCACTTGTTTGAGGTGTGATGCAAAAGGGGATTTCACCATCCTTCCGTTGGTTACAAACAGGGTTGTATTTTAATCCTTCCCTTGCACCACCTGGTCCGGGGAGATGAAGCTGTGTGCACCCTGCTTAGCAGGACAACACTGGTGGCAGAGGTCAGCCGCTTGCCTGCCGAGATTGCTGCTGCTGCTGCTGCATGCACCTCTCACCCAGGAGCCCGAGAACAGTCCTCAGCTTAACAAGACTGAGAGAAAGCAGCTTCTTTAGCTTCAGTGAGAGCGAATTCTCATGGTGGAAAGAGCAAAGAAAGATTCCCCACTTCTGATATGAAGTTACTGATGGGCAATAAGGAGTCACAGCTCCTCGCTGCTGTTCTGAGCATCAAGAACCTACCTTAAACACAGGACCAACAGCCAGACTGGGTGAGAACAGACTTCATACAATTAATGCCACATTAACGCCGTGTTGCACGCTGTTCCATCACTGCTTTGATATCCAAAGCCTGCAAGGAACACACAGAAACTACAGCAGCATCTTAGGATACGACTCCCTTTCCAGGGTTTTAAGGAGGGCAACAAAGAAAGACAAGATGCATGAAAGAATTGGGAAGAGGCTGTTTACATATCCTACCAGCAGCAGGACAAAAAGGGGTTTGTACTTGACAACTCAGCAGAGGAGTGAACAGGAAGTCCTGGAATGCCTGCTAAGGCAGCTAGAGCTTATATTCAAAGCAGCAAACTCATGAGAGCAGGGAGAGCAGCCTCTCAAAAGGTGCTGGGTACGACTCTGTTCGGGATACCTGTCACCTACCCAGTGCTCCCTCAGAAACAGAAACAACACAAACCTTCTGTTTCCAGCCTGCAGTTTCACTGGCTGTTGTAATGTCACCCGTGCTCCACATGCAGTCAGCCAAGAGACGGCCACCTGAAAAGACCTGAGCTGTTCCATTGGCACAGACCATCCTGTCTAAGAAACAAGAGGACACCTGGCTCCTTATCAGCTTCTCTAGCCCTAGATGCCCACCTGTGAAGCTTAACGGAAACCCTAGCAATCTTCCCGTAGTGCACAGGGGCCAGTGACAGGCACACAGACAAGATTGTGAAGCTGAGGAAAAGCAAAGCTACTCTAGGTCCAGGTTAATTCAGATGGGATGCACTTGAGGGAGAACGAAAAATGCACAGCAGCAACGCAAGCACTACAGAAGAAAACAGCTGTGCTGCTTGTGGTAGTTGGAAAATGTATGAGAGACAAACAATGTCCACATCACCGACCTAGCAACCATTTCCATCCCAACGGCAGTGTCTCCATTATATAAGCAGACTGAGAAGTAAAAGCCACTGTCAGGAACTAGGAACAGTTACTAGTGATGATTTATCTACCATTTTCTAGGAGATTCCCTTGAGTACTCTACTTGAACTAGGGCTCAATTCTGCATTCCCTCAATCCGTACACCAAGCAAAGAGGTATCATTTTATTAATCCTCTGACCTACCAGCAACAAACTTTCTCTGTTTGTTTTTATGCACTAACAATTATTTGCCACCCAATTACTTTCATAGAAAATACAAGCAGCAATTTTCCCCCATGAACTTCTAAATTAAAAAGACCTTCATGTCATTCTGTAAAACATTCAAGACATCATAAATTAACTTATTCTAAAAATCGCTTTCCAAACAATAAATAAAATCCTTCATTATTTGAAAGTGCAAACAGGCTGCATTATAAAAAGTACAGAACAAGACTGCAGAAGTGCTTGATTATCTAGTAGTGACCAAGACACAGTTTCTTGTTTTGATGCTGCTGGTCATCTACTGACTTTGTTTTCTGAACTCCATCTAGAGGAGAAAAAAAAAAGTGAAATGTTAATACAATAGTAAGTATAGTCTAAATACTCAACACGCACAGACACATCGGAGTAACACCAGGGTGGGGCTGAGAGAGACCGTCTTGTTCCCCATAAAGGGACGATGCAACAATCATAGCAAGAGAAACATATTACAGAAAGAGGGCAAATTAGAACAGTTTAGTGTTGGAAATGCAAGCATATCATCCTAAAGAAAACAGTTAGAAAAATGAACCCGGTGAGAAGCTGTCAAACAGAAGCACCACAGGATGAATCTTTCTCCAGCTGAAAGCCATTAGCATACAGAGGCACAAACACGCCCTGACATTATGCAGTGATTATCAGTGCCATAGACACTACTCTGAACCCTTCCCTCCCTCTTCCTTGCCACAACTCATAAGGAAATTTCTAGCACAGAGACTTCTCCACTAAGATAGCTCACTGTATGTTAGGAATTAGCTTGTAGTGTGATGTTTCTATCCATGCACTACAAACACACCTGCGGTCCTGTTTATGCTCCTAGCATGGTACTCAGTGCTCTGAGCAAATGCCAGCTGCCCACCTTAGCTCTACACATCTTTTCTGCTTGAGGCACTAAAATTACTTAGCTTATTTTTCCACATTATTTTCCTCTCTGGCTGAGAAACATTTTAAGGACTGGTGGCTGACAGCAGATGGCAGTGGTAGGCCCCTTCTGGAGCACAACGAGGCATCTAAATGCTGCTTTCAGGTGACAGCTCCCTTGCTACAAGAGTGCAGGCAGACAAGGATTTGGGGACCAGTGCCCCAGCTACCATCAAAAATACCAAAAATGAAGGAGAAAAAAATGTATATATAAATGTTCATTTAAAAACATTGCTGTAGATTCTGCTTAGTAAGATAAACACTTTTAAATGACTTGGAGGAGTCCAGTTTCTCTTGAAAAGAATGACACTCCAAATCCCTCAAAATCTTCATAGAACACAACGCAAGACATGATAAAGTAGTCTGAAATGATCTAAGTGCAAAACAGCATATTGTCAATCTTAATAATGGCATTACTAGATTTTGTAATGCATGCAAATGCCAAGCTTATATTTTTGATTTACTATTGGTTCATCTATTCAAAAAGTTCAGAGAAGTGTTCACAGCAAAATGTAACTAACTGAAACCAATCTCCAGAGGAATTCTGGTTTGTTTAAAACTTGATCTTACAGATTTCAGTCATAAAACACATTCATGAAAAAACCACTTACTTTCCCTCATCGTGGGATCATGGAATTCAACGGCATTAGTGTGAAATGGATTTAGTTGCCACTGGTAAAAGAAGAAGAAAAAGTTTATTTATTCCAGAAGACAGAAGAAAGAGCAAGGGGAGAAAGAAGCACCCTTCAGTCCTTCACTGTGAGGTGGGAAAAGAAAGGCTCCCCCTCAAACACACACTTATTTTGAGGACCAAAAGCTCTTAAGGCATGCGTGGCCATTTATTAGTTTGAGATGGTGAGCACCCCGAGTACAGGTGCACCTTCAGAAGCCAAGGCAGCTCTCTGGAGAGCTGCTGGAAGGGCCTATGAAAGCACACAGCAATCCCCCACATCAGATTCCGTGCTGTAACAGGGAGGCTCGAGGAGAACTTCCGAGAGGTGAGCCACTGTGTCACAGGCAGCAACAAGGCAGAGGGAAATCTGCAAGGAAACTGCATCCCAGGAAACAGGCACACTCAGCCCCACCACCTGGCATATGGTACAGTACTCCTCCCTAGTGTCATGTCAGAGCAACCTCTCAGTTCCACTCACGCTTAATTAAACAGCCCAGGAAAGCACTCCTGTATGCCAGCTCTGTGGCTGCTCACTCCAGCCTCCCACCAATGTTGCCCCCAGTTTTTAGTACACAGCACATTTTTTAGACACTTACAGTAAATTTGCTTACACCCTCGAGTTCATCAAACTTCATATACGATATGTCTGCTTTCTTTTTTCCAGCATCAACATCTCCTGCGTAGATTTGCTTGATACCAGCCCCTTTGATTAAAGGGACACATTCATCACAAGGACATTTTGTCACAAATATCATGCTTCTCTCATCTGGTTTTATTTCTTGACACCTACAAGCAGTAAGAAAACATAATTTCAGAGTTTACGTCTTGATAGGTTTGGATGGTGACAACAGGAACGAGCAAAGAAGTGTTGTGTGATCACCTGCTCTCAGAATCAGCTTATTCCTGCTCAAGTGCATGAACACCTTTTTAAAACCAAGTTCACTTGGATTCTGTCTGAAGGAACTGCAGAGCTATGTCTGTGCACATCCACATTCTGCCCCACAGGCATAAACAAGACCATGACTGCAATCCCACATTTCTTCACAGTGACATCATGCTTTTGTCATGGAATTGTTTCTGAACTGTCTCTTTTTTGTGGTAAAAATAAACTCATTACCTGAATGTCAAGGCGTTCTGCTCGGCATGTATAATGTATCTGAACTTCCTGATTTCCCGATCTTTTTGTTTATCATCCATGTGTGGAAAATCCGCATATTCAGATCCAACAGGAAAGGCATTGTAACCACAGCCTACAAAATACATTGGTCCTGTTCCATCGCAGCCTCTCTGCAACAGCAAGCACATTATGACATTTGGAGATGTTTAAACTGAGCACTGTCAAAGTGTTGTGCAATAGATACTTTCACATTTTGTTCAGTATGCGAGCGTTATCAGTTCATGCCAAGTTACAGCAGTTAAAAGAGAACCCAGCTCCTGCTAACTGCTCCATGTCTGCTCAGAGCATTTCCATGAAGACACTGCAGACAAACCACAACACCACAGACAATACGCTGCACCAAGTCGTAAAGGCTTTCCTTTTAGCAGCAATATTGAGAGTGGGATCAGAAAGTGTAAAGGGTTTGCTCACTTTGACTTTCTGCAATGTGCAAAATTGCAGAAAGCCGGTCCCTCGTGTGCCAGGGATGGTTCCACCTGGCTCTGAATGGACCCGTGACTGGTGGGCTGACAAAATGGCCATCAGTGACTGAAGTAAGAACCAGAAACAGAACAGCAACAAGCCGCTGAAGACTGAAGTCCTAAAAACCAAGAGAAGAGTAGGCTGCAGTTGCATGCAGAATAAGGCCTCTTGGACTGGCAGCATGCATAATCAGAGACATAAAGAAATAAAATCTATTTTTTCAAATGGAAAAAAGCATGCTAACAGTATTTGCAGAAAAATATCACTTTGATCCAAAAAGGAATGTGCTGTAGCCAGTGCAGCATTTCAATTGCAACAAAAGTCCCCAAGAGACTGTCAGGCTATGGTTGCCTTGAAACCTCTCCTAAAAAAGAGCTGCAAAGAGAGTAGGTAGCTGTGAAAAGCTTCATAGCTGGGACACCTGGAAAACTGACAACAACCAGGGAAGCAAGCGCACTGAGAAGACAGGCACATACACTGTGCCACTTACTGAACCAGTTCTACTTCATCTTGAGAGCACAGCAGCAAAAAAGCTTTAACTTAATTACCAAACAACGAGAAGCACAGGCTTTCTAGAGCACTGTACATGTGTACAACTTTATAGACAGGTACATTTTTCAAAGTGAAAAAGCAAGCCCAAAGCAGATGCAAGTGTATGAATTGTGGGTGCAAGAAGAGGTAACTTTTTTAATACTTACTGATTTTTCTTCTGCCCAAATAATAGCTCCAACTCCTGTTTTATGATCCTCTAAAACACAGAACATTTTAGCAGTAAGTTAACAAATAAGATACTTCTAAGTTATGCATACATTAATGTATGACATCTTGGAGTAAAGAACAACATTAATGGTTGTTTGGTGGACAGGAAAATAGAATGCAGAAGGACCACCAGCTTCAAAGTCATGAGTCTCCTGCAAAAGATGGGGGTCCTTTAACTGCAAGGCCAGCCATTCTAAGACTTTGCCAGGTACACTTGTTCACAGATGTTGAGAAGCAGCCTATATATATATAACAGGTGTGCTAAGAATACAGGCAGACAGGCACAGAAATGGTAAATCATTAAAACCTCATATTTATTACTTAATTGCTGCCATTCCTTAAATTTATGCTTCTGTGGTCTCAATTCCTATCAAAACTAGACTGATTTTATACCCAATTCAGAGGAGAACGTTAACAATCAGATTTTTTGGGGGTGTTTTCTATTACCACCACATGAAAACTGGAACAGAACTTTCCATTATGTGACTTGGAAGATTTTTATGGAACTTGGAAACCTTCCCTATTGCTACTGATGAGAGCCTTGACCAGTTAAAACACAGCATATAAAGGTGAAAAAAAGTATTTCAGGCTTCTAGTGATGACTGCTGCCATTCTGACTTGCTCTGTGTGCAACAACAGCTGTACAAAATCCTCACCACTGGTTCCAGGCAACTTTGGAATCACTTGTAAAAACCCCAATCTCCTCTGTAACTGTTGTTTAAATTTTTGCTTTTTGCTTACAATGCTTAAAATCTTGGCACTTACTTGATAACAGAAGTATCTTGTGAAACCTCTGTAAAAGCAGTTACTTAAAGAATGTAAAAGTCATTGCATTGTATTTTCAGATGGGTGTTTGGTACAATGGCAGGGCAGGCTTTGCTAGCAGGTAAGTGCAATACCTGCATTGATTTTCCCTTGGCAAAGCTCAGTGCTTTCACACACAGCATTATGTACCCCTGTGCAGTTTTTATACTCCTGCTGCTCCTGTCTCACAGATGTAGAAATGAAATCCACACCTGTTCAGCAGCGTCCTCAAGGAATTATTTGGAAGAAGCAAGACTGAACTCATCAGGAACTCGCTCTACCCATGAGATCCATCCCTGCTCCACTGCTGTGACAACTCACCTGTCCGGTAGGCGAGCAGCCTGGCCTGGACCATACAGTGCCTGGCAATTTCCTGGGGCAAGCCCTGATGGTATGTTTCATTTGCTGGCTGGGATTCACTGCTGTAAAATCCAAAGGAACCGAAGGCAGGGATGCTGGCAGCCACCGTGGCCAAGACCAAGACCAGATCTTTCATATTTTGCCTAAGATTGCTGAAGTATGGATTTTCACAGAGGTTTTCCAGTCCTATTGTCATCAGTATTCGCTTGTGCGTTTCCTCATTTGAAATCAGGAATAAACTTTCATACTCTTTTATTCTCTCTTGCCTACATGCGGTATAGAAGTCAGTATTACAGTCAGGCTGAGATTTTGCTATTTTTTGAATAAAATCAAACGTGGCAGAAGTTTCTTCAATAAACTGCACCATATAGCACATCAAGGGCTGAAGCAACACGCACACCCGAGCACGACTGTTCGACTTCAGCCTTTCTACTGCTTTGGCATCTAGCTTTGCATCACCAGTCGTCACAGGATTGGATGCCTCGTTCTGCAAGCTGATTTCAGGATCTGCAGGCCAGTAAGAAATCCTGCTCACCCCGGCTGGAAGAGAAGATAATGCAGAAAAAGGAGCCTTTTAAGTACAGTGGGACACAAAACTCATCATCAACATGTTATTGCCTATTCCTGTTTTTACTCCTTTGAGATCCTGAGTGCTGCTTAAGGTACGTCTGGACACTAAGAATGCTAACATCTGCCAGTATTAAGAGCTTAATTTGACTTGATAATCAGCATAGGCAAAGATGATAGGAATTTCTTAAGTTCTAACACCTTTGTGGCAGCCTAATTTTGCATCTTACCTACAACAGATACACTGCCAACACACAAAAAAGTCAGCACTAATAGAAACTGCTGCTGAGGCTCCAATTCAAAACCTACAGAGGGACTCTACTGGCAGATTGCACATCAGGAAGTGAATGATCTGTCTTGTCTTCATCTCACTTGGGAAAAGGAAGCCTGAAAGTACTCCCTTTGATTTCTGTACAATCTTTCACCTGGTGCCACTAACATGCAATGGGAGGACAAATCAAAAATGCCGCAATCTAAACCTAGTCATCAGGCTTCAGGTTGTTCTGGGAGAGTGCAACGGGTATGTCAGAATCTCAGCACTGCATCCCACACGAGAGAAAGCATCACCAATAATATCAATGAGTACTTGACCGTTAGCTTTGGGAAATGCTCATTCAACACCACGTAAAATATCAGTGCAGGCTTACATGAGCTAGCAAACAGCACTCACAACTGGGACAACCCAAGGAGAAAACAGACTTTCTGATACCACCAACAGCAAGTGTAACATTTCCTCCTGCTATCCTATAGTCACTGCTTACCATTTACAATCATTTTTAAACAAGTCGAACATGGTTTTCTGGAAAAGTAAAGATCACAGTTTTTGAGTCTCGATCCGTGTTTAATGAGTGCAATCTGGCCAGCGTGCAGGTCTGAGCTGGAACAGTGAAGACCAATAATCGTCATGTTTTTCACCACAACTAGACCACTCTTCTTTACCTACAGAAAATAATGCAGCATTATTATTATTAGCATTAAGTCCATAGAGATATTACAGCTTTTCCTTGGGAAACACTGATCAACCAGGAATAGAGCATATTCCTCCTCACTACAAATTTTGACACGGATCATTAAATAATCTGTCATATTTCCACTGAGCAGTGCTGGTTTCTACATGTGGATCTTAATATCTGAGCGCTGTGCCTCTTTCAAACTTCAAATCAAGACTTGTCACAAATTTCTGATTTTTCTGATCATAGTTTTGCATATTACAAAACCCAGGATTTGTACAGAAAACTGTCACCTCCAACTGAAAGCTTCTATGAATCATTCAGGAAATATAAACACTGATTAATTTAATTTTTGTCTTAATCTTGATCATCCTGGCATCCAAGTGGTTTTCTAGCTTTACTTCCGTCTATTTACAGAAATAAGCTTCACGGGAAAAAGTCTGCAAGATATACATAGACAAGAGCTCTTCCATCTGGATTCCCATGTATTGTGAGGAAACTGAACACTGGCAGTTCAATGAAGCTGGCTAAACAGATCTCCTTATGCAGTGCAGCTGCTACCAGAACACTTTGTCTGCAAATTGTTCAATTTCTTTGTGGTTACAGAGATGAGGCTGTACCAAAGTCCTACATATAACCCATGTGCCATTCCCAACTGAATTAGTAAATTTCAAACTACAGTTGAAGTCTGTATAGCGTTCATCTACCCCTCCTTCACAAACACAGCAATCTAGTCTGGGACATACAGTACTGAACTCTGAAAATCAGGCCTACTTGTCACTCGAGATCACTTTCCTATCTTTTCTTGTCCTGGTTGATAAGTGTGCAATGGATTTCAGCACATGGGTCTGCTCTGCACAAAGAAGTAATCATTTTGAAAAGAACTCTGATTACAAATGGAGACTCTCTGTTCCAGGACACTCCGAAAGTACTTTGTACTGAACGTACTTTGACGTGTAACTGGCAGCTATATAGAAGACTCATTCCCAAGGATGTCTTCTTTTCATTGTCACTAAGATAGCTACCTACAAGCTCTTGATCAGCAAATGTTTTGAGCAGTTCTGCACACCTTCACTGCATAAGAGAACTCTTCTACAGTCCTGAACACCGTCCTTTCAAAGACTCTCTCTACATTATCAGTCACACTGATCTTCAAGTTGTCATCAGTGTACGCCAAGAAATGCACAGTACATACCATGCCTCTGTTGTTAGGCTTTTCAAAATATCCACCAGCAATTTTTACTGTTTGCTTCAGCTGTTGAGGCTGTTTAACCATTCTGCTATTTTTCTCTCACCGCTGAATTTTCTTCTAACTCTAAGCAATATTTGAAAAAAAGCTCTGTCAGTTTTTTTTTATTTTTCCTCCGGACTATCTACTACTACAGGAGCTATTAGCATCTGTTCAGAAAGACCAATTAACAGAAGGCTTTGACATTTTACCTGGGATTTCTTCTGTTGTTCGGCTGAAGGAAAGAGCTCCATCCAGAGACTGAACAAAGTAAAAAGATTGACTTTAGAAAGTCTTGGTATTTGACCTGTCATTAGAAGAAAAAAGAAATATTTATTAAAGAGTATTTATTTATGAAGAAAAATGACACTGTTTTAATGACTAAGGTGTATATCTTAGTCATGGGGATGCTCTAGAGCAGATGCCAGCAACCCTTGCAAAGTGGCACACCAGATTCCGCATTTCTTTCCTAGGTTAGGGGATCAATATGCCAGGAAGAATACAACCAGGGCCAGAAGAGGCAAGATGTGCCAGTCAGCTGAGCAGTACCTTGCCTCTCTTTACCTTTAGGTTCTGAGATCCTATTTCTTTCAGAAATGTCCAGGCTTCTAGAAAGGAAAAACACATCTGGCACGAGTTCCATGTTTTAAAAATCCCCTCACTTTTTATTAGCTAAACATGTAAGTAAGTTTCCATTCGGTGAAATGATATAAAGTGTTATAAACCAACATGCAGCAAGACTTTGCTTACACTGAGGGCTATCACCAGCTTCAGTGCCTTAATTCATACTTCTCCCAACACCCATCCCAACCAGCAGAGTTTTCTAATTGGGCTGCTAGGTGAAAGAAAGGCTTTTCTCAGACACAAATAAAAGTTCTGCACAATACTTTTCACCTTGGATGTTACAGAACCTATTTGATCAACCCCTTCCGCTACTACAGCAGCCAAATCCACGGTCCTCTTCAGGAGAGCAAGTCAACCCAGAATGCTTGCAGTGAGTTAATTCTACTTAAAGGTGAAGAGCAAGAACCACGGACCAGATCCCACACAACTTAATGGGCTCAAATGGTTCACAGACGCTTACAGAAATGTGAGACATCTTGTGAGTCAGCTTCAGGCTCACCACACAGAGAGCAAAAGCATCCAAGCACGCTTCGTGGTCTTGCACCAACACCCTCTGCCTGAGAGGACGTGCCATTGTGCAATCGTCCAGTCACATCAGCTCTGGAGAAACCCTCTTCTGAATTTGTACAGTCTCCAGACATTTTGCTTAAATTTTAACAACAATTTAAACCTCGAAAAAGCCCTGGTCCTTATTCTGGGAGGTGCCTATGGAGAGCTGTAATGAACACACATTCCTCTGCAGGTCTCTCCTGGGCTGTCTGACAATGATATCATCTTCATTTTTATCTCTTCCCACAAATGTTAATGTGTTTTTTTTTGTTTTTTTTTTGTTTTGCAAAGGAGGAAAGGGATGAAGAAAAAGGAGGAAGAAAAACCATTTAAGTAGTTCTATCAGTACAGAAGGGAGACCATCAGAAAGTAAGGCTGTTTTGGTAGAGGAAAGGGTTAGTTTAACGATATGGCTGTGAAACCAAACATCAGGACAGCAGACTCATAACTGGAATACCATTTTCAGACAGTATTCTTGCAGCATTTTTCATACTGAACAAAATTGCTAGACTGGATATAACAGGGAACAGGGCTGAACAGGGAATTTTTGCTGAGACTCCAGGAGAAAAAGAGAGTTTACCTCCTGTGGAAGGAGCGATGGGCAATTCAGGGAGAGTACAAGGGAGTTGCTCGGATATGCAAGGAGACAATTAGAAGGCAAAAGCTCTGCAGGAGCTCACCCTGGCCACTGTGGTAAAAGACAACAAAAGATGTTTTTACGAATATATTAACAGGAAGAGGAGGGCCAAGGAGAATCTCCATCCTTTACTGGATGTGGTGGGGAACGTGACCACTGAAGATAAGGAAAAGGCTGAGGTTCTCAATGCCTTCTGTACATCTGCCTTTAATAGTCTGACTGCTTATCCTCAGGGTACACAGCCTCCTGACCTGGAAGTCTAGGATGGGGAGCAGAATAAAGCCCCCATGATGCAGGTGGAGACAGTTAGAGACCTGCTGCTCCATCTGGACAAGTCCATGGGGCCAGATGGGATCCACCTGATGGTGCTGAAGGAGCTGGTGGAAGCGACTGCCAAGCTGCTTTCCACTATGAGTGTTCCTGGTCAACCAGAGAGGTCCCAGAGGACTGGAGACTTGCCAGTGTGACTCCCATCTATAAGAGGGGTTGGAAGGAGGATGTGGGAAACTACAGGCCTGTCAGCCTGACCTCAGTGCCAGGGAAGGTTATGGAACACATCATCTC